>JAAGNO010000722.1:44185-103797 GCA_033439905.1 Ceryle rudis | reverse complement strand
CCAGCTGCAGCCCCTTCCAACTGCTTGGGCCAGCAGCTGCTTGTTATAATTAATCCCAACCAAACCCAAGACACCAATAAATAATATCAGATAAGGAATTTAGCTCTGTTTAGTGCTTTCTCAGGAACAACGGTTTGTTTTGCTGAGTTCATGATGCTATTGTGATGGTGGTGGAACAGCTTCTCGGGTTCAGGAATTTGAGTTTGCTTCAGTATTTTTAACCTCATACAGACACTTGCTGAACTTCAGCTATGTCAGTTGCCATCTTGCTAAACATCAGGAAATTTTCTTTGCAAACCCTAGGGCTCAAAGCATGTATCTCCCCAACACAGGGAACCCTTCAGTCCCAAAGCATTTATCTCCTCAAGACAGGGGAACCCTTCAGTCCCTAGATCTTGCAGCTGGCCTTTGTAATGCTTTGGATTCCACCAGGGTCACGGTCACCTGCCCCAGTGGCATGCCCAAACCTCTTGTCCTAGGGCTTTGGAGTTGAGTAGAAAGGCCTAATGGCCTGGTACAGGCTGCTGGAGCAAACAGCACCTGACTTCAGCTTTCATCTTGCTAAGCGTGTCTGTTTTATAGCACCACATATTTGCTATGAATTTCACAGGTGGTAATTCCTAAATATGGAACAACTCAGCCACTGAATCCAAGAAAATGTTTTACTTTATGGCTTGAGGCATTTCCAGTGACTGCGGTGAAATATTCCACATGGGCTGTTGAAAGCACAGGTGTGTATGGCTGTGTGCATGGGGACCTGTCTTTACTCGTGAGATTTTAGTTAACTGTTTAATACAACAGGGTTGAAGATAAAAAAAAAAATCTACTGGATGTTAATTCAGCAGTATCACATGAGAAATGTAGCTGCACAGACTGAACTGGAGAAGTATTCCCAGAAACACCTGGGACAAGCACCAGCTGTAGCCTCAAGCGTGGAAGTTTTCTTCCAAAGATCTTTTTGTTGTACGCTTGTGCTGTATTTCCCTGAATTAAGGAAATGTGGACAACACTTAGGCTTGACTTCAGGTTTTCTCTCTGCTCATTTGCCAGTGGTTTTAATTTAAAAGTCAGTCTCATATTGCACCTGACCCTCTTTTGAATCTCTCTGCTTTCCAGGACTGAGTTACCCCAGTATCTAAGTTAGAAACTTCTTCTACCAAACACCAAGTGCATGGGTTGATCTCTCTTTCTTTCTTACATCTTCTAATTGACACATTTTTAAAAGACACAGTTATTTGCGACTTCCTATTAAGCTCTGACACCGTTGTCTTATAAATCTAATGTAGATAAATGTGTGCTGAGAAACAAAAAACACACAAAAACCCCTAAACCCCCGTAGTGTTCTGCCATCTGTTGATTATGTTTTGATACGCTGTAGTAAATCAGGACGTATTTCTGCTTTGTGAATCTAAACATAATTTCAGTTTAGCTCTCATTTCCTCAAACCACAAACTACTGTGTTTAATTTATAAATTGCTTCTTATATATTCTGCTCATGGCTGGTGAATGTAATTAACATTTTCTTGTGAAAAACCTGTACCTATAAATACCAAGGATGTGACACACATTATTAATTAAAAAAAATGATGGGGGTTGTTTGCTTTGCAAATATATAAATAGCTTTCCAAAAATGTGTCATAAATGTTCACATCCCCTTTCTAATAAGTATAAATATATTTATTTTACATTTAATAGGAAGGGAATGTGAGAATACGGCAGAAGTATTTAAGTATCACAGCAGGATCAAATTAGTGGGACCTGCAATCACTGCTCAGTACTGAGCACCCTTTCCCATGCGTGCAGCTGATTTCAGTCCTGAAGGAGATGTGTAAGAAGTTTGCATTAAAAGGTAATTTCTAATCTAGGGTCAAGGCATTTCTACACCCTGTCATTATTATTTACTCCTCCTTTGCAAAAAAAACCCCAACAACACAAATTCCATTGCCCTTGAAACAACGTCTGTGTTTGATGCCATTAGAAATGGTCTTTAAGCTGAAAGTTAATCAGTTCAACATTTGTTGGGAGTTTTGAATTTTTTGAATGACAGTAAAGTGTAAATCCTCAGCATTGGTCTGTCTCAACAAACCAACAGAGTATGGACTTTGATTAAAACCGTGCAAAGCAGAGTCTGAATTTCAGTGCAATCATCTGTCTGACCGCAGGCTGGAAAATAAACCCACTCAAGTTAGTAAATTTGAGAAAGTAAAGGCAGAAACAATCTGTGCAAACTGGGTTATAATCTGGACACGGTGAAAACCTCTCTGTGACTGTGGTGCAAGTCAACTGTCAGCGCTGCTTCTCTTTTCTAGCTGCTCCTGGTGGGTTTGGGTTTTCAGGATTGTCTACTTGCCCTTTTCCCAAAACTTTCATCTCAGTATCTATAGGAATTCCCTGGGCAACTGTTACGGGAGGTTTGCCCACTACTGCTCACCTTTTAATAATTAAACAAAGACACAAAGTTTAAATACAGAGACTCAATTTTGAACACGTATGTACGAACAAGCAACAAAAGTCCCTCAGACACAACTATGGTTTTAATTACCCATTGATCTTGAGCTTTGGTGGTGCAACAGCAGAGACATGGTCTGCTGCCAAGTGAAGATGTAACTCTGGGGGGATGAAACAGTTTCAAGTGTCTTGATACTTGCTCCTGGAGCTGTCTTTTCCCCTTTTCTCCCTGGCAAGGAGTTCTAATAGAGTTCCTTCGTTGGCAGATCCTAGAGACCTCTATTTGCAGGCATGCACAAATAAGGCTTTCCTTCTATATGAAATATTCATAGAATAAAACACAAAGATCTTGAAGGACAAATAGCATTTAGTTCTGGTCCCAACCCTTCCACCAATTCATTTAACCCCATAAAGGTGAAATTCTGCTGGGAGTTAATAAGGAGCTGTGACTCAGAAATAAGGTAATAAGCCTGAAAATGGGTTGGAGCAACCATTGCTGAGTATGAAGCTGCTCATAATTTAGCGCCAAGTACACAAGGGGTTTATTTAAAAATACATTTCACTGCAGGTAGACATGATAGGCTGGGTTTCAGCAATATGAAGTTTTAGCTTGTTTTCTAAAGTACCCTGCACCCAATTTTCTCTGTGTTATTGTGCCAAACTTAATTTGGCCATGGACAAGCCCAGATCAACAGGGGATTCGATTAGGACAAGAAAATTAATTTTTCCTGGGATTTAGGGTTTCTTTGAACTCACAAAAGAGAGTGTGGCCCTATGTTTCACCTTGATTAAAGGAAAAAAAAAATACACAACTACACCAAAAAAGACATTATGATTTATTGTGTCAAACCTTTCCTTCTTCTTACAGCACCACAAAGGTCAGTGACAAAACAAGTCTGCTGCATAAGATTGAGAAAGAAACTGGTAGTGTGAATAAAAGCCAGGAATGTCATTTTTAATTTTCATTGTCCCTGCTTTCGTGGCGGGGAGCCAGACCATAACATTTCACTTGCTTTTAAAAAAATTGCATGCCATGGTTTTTTCAAAGAAGTTCAGCTGAGCTCCCTAAAGAATTGGGGTCAGAGCTCGAGGTGTAGTTAGGGGGATGTTAGAAAAAATACCTGAAAAGTTTTTTTTTATGACATAACCTGCTCTGGTTACTTTTTTTTTAATGCAGTTTTATGGCAAAGAGAGAAAAGAGGTCGCTTAGAAAAAGTTGCAGGGGCACATGTTGGCATTTGCCCCGTTAGGTCATGGAAATTGTTTTTATTTCTTCCAACTTGTGGCACAATTAGAAAGCAGAAAGAACACCAGCCAGCTAAGCTGATACATTTTAAAAATCAATATTATTTATAAGTTAAGAGTATAAATAACAGATGAAATAAACAGCAAACATCCAGAAGTCTAAGATATTTGTCCAAGCAGCCTATGTCGTTGAGTTTCTTGAGAAGTGCCTTGCTCAGCTGTTCTTAAGGCTATTAGTACTGCGATTTTACTACGATCTTAGTGACACTTTACAAAGAATTACAGAAGACTTTTGATCATTAAATAAGTAACTTACTTTGAATACTTTTGTCCACCTCTAATAGCAAATATGATTCTCTTTACTGTGAAGATGCTGTCTTTGGGATGGAGAGCAGCTCATTTCTCATACCTCTTTCTTCTAATCTTCCAAAGTGGTTTATAAAGTAGCATCTTTCCATTTCAGACCTTGGAGCGCGGGAAGCACATATGCCAAAGGTCACTGAGGTTAATAGTGGTTTTTCAGTTGACTGCAGTGATCTTTGATGGGCTTGGCAGTATTTAACTAAGTTTTCAAATGCTGTGGTTCCCGCAGGTTAGGTTCAGAAGCTGCAATGCAGAAAGATTGAAACTAGTCAAATAAACCGATTGTTCTTTAAAACCAAGCAATCAACAAAGGGCTAGAAAATCCCATTTTGGCAAGGAAACACTCCAGCTTTGTTCTTCTAGTGTTATGATGTTATGAAGAGCCCTAAGCAGAGCTATACATTTGTGTTACTTGAATGTTTCTCTTGTGACCTCTATGCACGCAGTGCGTGACTTGGACCACTGCCTGTGCTCTTCCCTTGCACATTCGAAGCTTCGCCTCACCTGGTCTCTTTTTACAGGAGGTCTCCATTTCATATGGGCTTAGGTGATTCAGATAAATTAAAACAAGCATCTCCACAGACAGTGTTATTTCAGTTTGTGACATATTCCACTTAAACCACAGATTGCCTGTGGTGCAGAAATCTGTTACTCATGGTAACGAGTTCCCGTGTCCAAGACTTTAAACTGTTTGGGTTTTTTTAATTGATTTAAACCATGGTAAAAATGGTTTATGAGGCTTACAAAATCTTTTCACTAGTTTAGCTAGATTAATTTAAAATCGTGCTAAGTCAAATAACAACTTGGAGTAGATAAGCCCTTATTATTTTCCTATCTTTCTCTTTCACATGTCCCTTGTTCTTATAATCTGTTCTGACTATGTATATTACATGACATGTTTTGTATAATTTAACAACAAGAACTTTTGATCTCTTTCCCCAGCAGCTGTGGGAGATGGCCAGGTTTTTGAAAGAAGATAGTTGTGGCACGCTGTTGTAAAAATAGTAATTATAGTACTTAAAGATCATGGAAAGTAACCACATGCCCAGTCAGCAAATGGCTAGGAAACATCTCAGTCTTTGAAATCCAAACTGTAGTGCTCGAAATTTTGTTCTTGTTTTGGTAACTGGGTGTAACTCGATTGGCTTTAGTAATACCACATTTGGGAATGAAATTAGGTTGGCCCCGTAAATAATACTGGTGCACAAATTCTCATCATCTGTGGCCAGACACTTGATATACAAAGTTCACATTTTGGGGAATATTTGCACATATATTTTATCAAGTCTCAGCACAAAAAAATACATGAACCTGTTGGAGCGAGTCTAGAGGAGGTCACAAAAATAATCAGAGGGTTGGAGCAGCTCCCCTCTGTGGAAAGGCTGAGAGAGTTGTGGCTGGTTGTTCAACCTGAAGGAGACCTTACTGCAGCCTTTCAGTACCTAGCAGGGGCCTATAAGAAAGATGGGGACAAGATTTTTAGCAGGGCCTGTTGTGACAGTGCAAGGGGTGATGGTATTAAACTATAAGAGGGGACATTGAGGTTCGATAGAAGGAAGAAAATTTTTACAATGAGGGTGGTGAAACACTGGCCCTGGTTGCCCAGAAAGGTGGTAGAAGCCCCATCCCTGGAACCATTCCAGGTCATGTTGGTTGGGGCTCTGAGCAACCTGCTCTAGTTATAGATGTCCCTGCTCAGTGCAGGGGGATTGGACTAGATGACTTTTAAAGATCTCTTCCAACCCAAACCATTCTATGATTCTACACTTCTAAGTCAGTGCATGTGTGATGGGAAGAATGTATCTATGGTACAGATAATTACTGAATTGCTCCTAGTGAAAATAAATCAAAATCAATGTCTGTTGAACCCAGCCAAAATTTAGTTAAGCTTATTAAAAAGAGGTAATTTTGGAAGAAATCTTAACTTCAGGTAGTTGCCTATAGTAGTATCAGTGCTGAAGAGAGCTGACCACATTGTGCTCTGCTTAGAGGCTTTCATTTAGCTCAGCAAGAAGTGCCAAGGATGGGGTCTGCACATGAGTCTGGCCTGCAGCTCTGCTGTGATGCCCGTCAGCTGGGTTCGCATTGCAGGGAGGTTCCTGAGAGGTGCCTTCTGGGGCTCAGAGAGCTGCTGTACAGTGTGTGAGAACGGTGGAGTGGAAGCAGGCAATAGCATGGACTATGTAGGGAAAGTGTTGGCAAATTGTCACAGAAGGCTGAACAGGTTAGGTCGGTAATCCCATGTTACATTAATTGTGTGGTACAGGTGAGTGGGATGGTTTAGCACCCGTGGATTAGCATCCGTGTCTTCTTTTTGAGCTTCTAAAAGCAGACTGCGATGCCCTTAGCAAAAATGAATACCATGGTATTACCCAAACACTCCTGGATTCGAACACTATTCAAGTTGATGTTGAGGAAAAAAAAGTTCAGAAAGATTCAGTGAGAAGAGTAGACTCTTTTCCAGATAAACTTTTCAAAGCTTCTTAAGCAGTGACATAACTCCAGGCTGTTTTGGTGGGATTCAATACAGGACTAGCTTAAATGTCAGTATCTACACGCACCCAACGTGTCTCATCTGCTGTGCTGGTGGAGACCTGATCGATAAAGCCAATGAACCCTGGGGAGTGGCTGGGCTCTGGCTCCCCATCACATCGCTCTGCAAATTCCTTTGCCTGCATATGCTGGATCTCCAGTGGCAATGGGGTTTTAGGCATCTAGCTCATATACAGCCATATGCATACTGGGATGGAAATTTAATCCTCTTCTGCTATGGCTTTCTTGCCATGACCTCAAACAGTCACGCTATTTTTGAGCTTATAGACTTTTAACTCTTTCTTAATGAAGTTGACCTAGTAGAAGGTCCCATATAAATAATTTAAGAATACATCTGAATGAAATGACTGCTATCTAACTAGTAGAAATAACAGAAGCGAGTCAATTGAATTCAATATACAGATTAGCCACAGAACTACATAGCCATAAAAGAAAGAAGAGTGTGGTCTGAAGAGTTGTCTCTTTTCCTCCCACAGCTTTATAATTATATCTTCGGGGAAATGCCACAGCTCAGCATTTAACGGTCTGCCATCAGAGACATTTATGAGGAGATTTTCAGGGGAGGAGAGAGCTGACGGTTTCTTTTGTACAAAAAAAAAAAGCAGTCATTGAATAGTCTGGCAGTCATCTGCTGAGAGGAGCACTGATCTATATATTTACATATCCTGCAAAGTTAATAATTCTAAGTTTTTGCCCTAAGAAAATCCACAACAAGGTCATGATCTCTCTGGAAATGTTTGGAAAAGAGAGCATAAATCTTGGACAATGTCAATCTGTCACTGCCCTCCAGCAGATTTCTATGTTTTGAAAGAGCACAGCTGGGCAACTCAGTGACTCTGAATGTTTTCCATGAGGGATGGCCCTGGCAAAACCCAGCCCCTTTGCAGTGCTAAACCATGGGGTATACTGGAAAAGGGGGAGACATCTGCAGTGCGGGAAGCAGTGGAATGAAGTATTAATGCAGAATTAACAGATGGCACAGAGCAAACAAATGGAAAAAATAGCAAAATAATTTTCCTAGTGCCAGACTGTAAATCAAATTGAAGTATCCTTTGTAGCTGTAGCTGGCACGTATATGCAGATAGTCCTGTTACTTTGGAAGTGAAAAATAGAAGTCTGGTTGAAGATTAATCTGTTAGTGCTCAGCATGAGTAACTCCCAACTTAAATACATAAGTAATTTCCCAAATGAAGAAGTCCAGGTTGTGGCTGTCAACTGTTTCTTAGACATTACAAAACATGGCTTGCATCGCTGCTCATCTCTCTGAGCAGATTAGATTAGCCAAACAGATTCTGAGATGCGGGAAAAGATCAAGTACCCTTAAGAAGAAAAAGCCAGACTTAAAGTGATCTGTGAGTGTATTTATTTGACTGACTGAAATACTCAATAAGAGTTGAAGAACTCTCTTTAATTAAGTTACATGCACTCCTAATCTAGTGAGACGAGGATTTCCAAGACGATATTGTTCAGATTCCAAGGAAGGTGGTAACAACATCATACTTTGTCTTTTATCACTTGCATGTGTCCCAGCATAGGCAGTCAAATAGAGAAATCCCAATCACTTCCACTTGTAGTAAAAATCAAAATATTGTATACTATTATTTTTATACATTTTTGACGTGGTTGATCCTGCTGACCTCATTTATGGACTCAAACCTCGCAGAGTATGTGTGAGAGGAACAATAATATGGGTTTTGGTTTTTTTTCTTTTGGGCATCCTCTGCTGCAGCCTGTGAACAGGAGGGCCCGGCATCATTGCTGGGATTTTGCAAAGCAGGAAGTAACCAAAAAAGCTGGTTTAATTTGAAGCTCCATTAGACACAGTGTTTGCCAAATGGAAGAAGACCAAATTAGTTGGAAATCTTGTCCTGAGACCTCTATGTTGGTATTAAAAATCAGAAAGAGTAGGTAGTAATAAACAGACATCATATAGTAAATCATCCGAATCACTTCGAAATCACTTTGAGTCTTTTAGTGTGTTGTGGTTTTTTTTTTTTTTCTTTCTCATAGAAATATGAAGTAATTACTCTGGGACTATTGATTACAGAACTGTAGTATCAATGTGAGTTTTCCAGTACTAGGTTGTTGAGATCAGTATTTGAATGACTGAAAGATAATTAGACCATGTGTACACATAAACAGAAATAAACTTTCTTTCCCTTACTTTCCTTTATCCATCTTTTAAAATGTTGCAAATGCATGCATAGCACTCCATGGTGTGAACACTGTAATTAGAGGAAGAAAATAGTATAATTAATAAAGAGTAAAGATGATTTTAATCCAATCTGTTATTTTTACCATGATGATTAGTTTAAGTGGCAAGATTTATTCCTCACTCTGCATACTGAAGTGCTTGTTTTCATGTAGAACTTTTCCCTCAGGAAGCTATATGTGTTCAAGCCTCGTCAGATGGGCTGCCATTGCAATGTTGATTTATTATTCTTCCTGCAAATGTCGCATTACCGCAGATGCTGGGGGTGGTGGACTCCTGCCCACAAACTGAGAGACAGGTCCTTCTGAGTAGTTTGAATTATATGTTTTACAATTTCACATTTGCATTTAATTGGTGAAGTCATACTCAAATTTTTAAGGTCAGAAGAACCAGAGTACCTTAAAATGATGTCCAGGTAAATGAGCACCACAGAAAGTCATCTGCTTGTTTTGCGTCCAGCTCAAGTATTTTTAGGGGCAGTTCATTCATTTAAGAAATACCTCACTGACTTTAATAAGAAATGGGCCGGGCCTCTGCTCTGATGTATTGACTCAATTGATTCAGCAGCCAGGATGATTGATATGAAGGTATTCGAACCCGGTCCTGCAATTTGGGCTGATAGTCATTAGGTGTGCGCACGGGCCCTGGCCTGTCATTTGTAGGCTTGCCAAGCCTGGAGGAGCTGTCAGGCATCTGAACTGTACGGCTCTATTCTCCATTTTTAAAATTTCCCCCCAGAGAGCTATTACCAGAGTTGCCAGCAGAAGGTAGTCTGAAATATTAAAACTATTTAGATTGGAAAACAGGGACCCTTGAAAGGCGATGCCAACTCAGGATCTCAAGTCTCATCCCCATGAGGGCTCAGGCTGGAGGTGCCGCCACAGGTAAGACAGAAGAGATGGGCAGAAGAATTAAATTGATTCGACAGGACTGATTTAAGTTGAATCAAATTTTAAATGGATGTATATTTGTGTGCTTGTTTGTTAGGAAAGATGGAATCAGTTCTCAAAGGCACCCTCGGGGGCTGCGCCGGCCGCCCACGCGCAGTGTTGATATGCAGTGCCAGCAGCAGGCTTCTGCATCCCCGAGTGCCGGAGAGTGAATGTCAGCTCATTTAATCTTTGTCAGCGTGGTCCTCCCTCACTTCATCCGCTGAAAAGAAACTTTAAAAGGATGCATTTAAAGAAATGTTTTCAAGATTCGCTCGAGGAAGTGTGCTTCTCAGTATCTCTTGGCTTTAGTTTAACCCTTCCTCTCGGGCAAGTGATTTCAGAGTTAAATTCAACACCAGAGTTGGAGTATTTAGTTCTTATTGAAGCTTGTAATACAGTGACTGCTCTGTTACTCAGGAGGGAAGTAGCTGTGTGTGTGCTGGGCGCTGTTTAAAAAGTCAGTGTTTACTGAGGTAGCGAGAGGTAGGGAATCCTAGGGCTTGCTGTAGTTGGAGTCAGACCCATTCTTGTCTCTCTGTTTTTTTAGATATATGTTTTTTGCATGTATGTGGATATGTATGTATGCCAGTCTACCTGTCTGTCTGTCTGTCTGTCTATCTATCTATCTATCTATCTATCTATCTATCTATCTATCTATCCATTCATCCATCCATCCTCTCTCTTGGTTGGTAAGGAAAGAAGTATGATCTCCTTTAAAGAACTTTAAAAGAAATATTTTCACATCTGAGTTTGGCCTTGTCAACACTTTAGGGCTGAAATTTTCTAACATCTGACTGGTGATTTTGAGAATGTGCTGATTATCTTGGTGTGTTCACATTCGCCGAATCCTTCGGATGCTCTTTGTCGCTGCAAGAGGCCATGGGACCTTTACAGCCGGGAAAGAGCAGCTCGTATAGTCTTTCCTACAGAAGCCTCCTCTCCCATACCAGAGATTTCTACTTCCCAGGGAGCGGAAGACGGCACACACTGCTCGGCTTTATTGCAAGGCACTGCACCAGCTGAAGAAATGGATCCACTGATTCAGGACAAGTAAGCAAATTCAGCTGGCTGATGAAAGGAAGCCTAGACAACGGTGTTCAAACACTCGCTCCCATTTCCTCCCAACCCCCCCACCCCCAGATGTCTGGTTTCTGTTTTAAAACATAATAACATTTCATTAAGGAGCCATAGCAACCCTTCACTAATTTGTGAAGAGTACATCGTGAGCTACATTCTGTACTTCTCAACATTTGAGCACTTTAGATCTTGTTTCATCTCATTAGTGGATGTTTATGGGACCTGAGGGTTTCAGCACACTCTGACTCATTAGTCAGCCTGTTGTGATGCAGGTTATACACTACAAGAAGCGATTTCGCCAGCCTTTAAACGCTCACCCAACATTCAACAGTTCAGTCAGAAATGTTTTCTTACATTAAACGGTCAGTCAGAAAGGAATGTGAAAAGGTGTGTTGTTTTTCTTTGAAAAATACCACTTGCTATAACACCGTGTATATCAACATCATATTGTGCTCGGTCACATGCAGCTGCACCACCAAAGAGATGTAATTTCAAAGGGCTGGATGTTTAAATTGCTGACTCTGAAAAATTTAGCCACGGGATGGCATTTACACGAAACAGCAAATCAGAAGAGCTGCAAGTTTCTTGCTGTTAACATCAGAAAGAGTAGGAATCGTGTTTTCCCGCTCATTTACTGGACTGAAGCCTTTTTTTCCCCCAAACACTGCAGTTAACATAGGTTCATGCATGATCTAATTTGTACGAAAATAAATGTTCTTTTTCCTCTACTAAATTCATTAAGCGGTGCACCGTTTAGTAAACTGTCAGCAGCATCTGTTGGAGAAAGGGAAATAAAATCCTGATGCAGGAGGAGGTAGTTTGTCCAGGTTACTGGCATGTAGTTTCACATACTGTGAAAAACATTCCCTGGGTACATAATTTAATAGGAAATAATCCACAAATCTTCTTTTTGTTTCTAATATTGCTTTTTTTTTTTTTTCCCCCCATCACGATGTACAGTTTTCTCTGAAATGCATTAACAAATAGGAAAAACAAATACGAGCGTGAATTAACAGTGTGATGTAAATGACGGAGCAGGAAATGGCATCTTAAATTTGTTTACAATATGCTGCAAGTCAACGCATAGGAAACTGCTTTATTAATAAGCAGTTGATAGTCATGTTAATTAGGAAATCACAGAAAAAAATGCGCCGCTTGCGTGATAATTGCCTTATTAACACTGCATAGACTGTATCCATTTTTTCAAGGATTAATGTGGAAGTCAGATTCACATGTTGTGCTTTTGCAAAGATAGTAGGGATTTGCTTCGTTGTAGGTGGAGCTCTGGTACTGTAATTGGGAGAAGATAACTGATAAGGTCCTTAAAAATCTCTGCCAAAATGGAAAAGCAGTGAAGATCAGTATCAGATCTTATCTGAATAAATATTTCTGAATTTTACCCTTGCTACATGGCAAACTGTGCTTACAGAATAATAACTTTACAAATTGGAAATCTCTAGCATCCTTCATCAAGAATACCTACAGAAGCATTGCATGAGTTTGCTACTAATCTTTTATGCATGAGTCACTGCGCACGTTGTGGTTTTGATGGGAAATGAAAAACTGAGGGCTCATTGAGGGGACTTGGATTTGGAAAAAAAAAAAAGACAATATTTTATTTGAAAAGACTGAAGTACAGATAGAAGCAACACCAGTGCTTTTCTTTCATGCCAGCGACGTAGCCAAACAGTTTGTAGAACAACAAGCTATTAAGTTCCAGCACGTTGTCCTCCAAGAGCCTCATGCTGCTGAAGTTGTCAGAGGACACAGCAGCTCAGCCACAAAACCCGCTCATGTGAGGCAGAGGCTGTCAGGGGTGCTGCAAAAGGACGTGATGCAGCTTCAGCATCGGGATGAGGCGCTGGGGCAGCACCAGCACTCCTGTATCTGTGGCTTTCCCCTCACTCGTGTGACTCTGGTGGCATTTACAGGCACCAGATGCTTTACAAAAGGGTGAGGCTGCTGCACTTTGTCCATGTTATACCATTTTCAGCAATTAGTTCAAAGCGATGCTGGTAGTTGTGATGTGAGAACCCTGCTAACTGAGATCATCCCAACTCAGTACCTGTGCACCTGTCGGAGTGGCTGTGCTGAAGAACCAGGTGGCATTTGAGAACATGTTCAAGCTCTAGTGCTTGTTCCATTTGATCCATATTTCTTGATTCATTTCTTCAGCTGCAGAAGTTTCTATGCTTACACGAAGGGTAAAAGCTGGGTTTGCAGAGCTGTCTGGCAGCACAGCTTTCCAACCTCGTTTTTCTTTTAATGTTACTTGCAGCACAGTCCTTGCTTTTCTGCCATGAAGAAATGATGCCTCTCTAGCAAGATGGCAGCATCTGCACACACCTGGACTTGTGCCATTCCTGTATCATCCTTGTAGAGTTATCCAGGCAGTGTGCTTCAGAACAGCTTGAGAGATCCATGAGGAACCTTCTCAAATGGAAGCTGAAGGCCGGAGTCCTCTGACAGGATTTGGGATAAATGGGATTTTTTCATGGTCAAGATGTAAGTTTGCTAAGGAGCAATTGTAGCTCTGTCTGGAAGCAAAGCCTCCTCTTCCTGTGATGGGCTTGAAGCTCATTAGAGGGTCATGAGGCAAATGAGTCAAGGAAATGATGAGGAAAAGGGCTGATGGGTTAGGAAAGGTTTGGGGCATGGCTTTATCTTTAGACTTTTGCCCTGGGTTGTCACAGATTGTCCTGTAGCATTTTCTTCCAGAACAGGACAATTCTGTCACTTGGAATTCATGACCTGACATCATTCTTGTTTAGGTGACCAGCCTTGAAGAACCAAGGGAAGATGCTCTGGTGCTCTTCTCTGAGGTGTTTAGGGGCAGGAATGTTTGCTCTAAGAGCATGGAGGATGTAAAGGAACTGAACATTAAATGCTGTTTTAAGCTTGTGAATCTCTTGTTAAGCTTCTTTCTCTGGGTCCTGGTGACATTGTCCTGGCTCTTTGTCAGTAGTCCAGGGCAAGTTAATAGAGTTAGTTCAGCTCTTTGCCTTCTGTAACTTCTGTAGCACAAAAGGACATTGAGGACCTGGAATTGCTGCTTTCAAAGGCTGTTTTGAGGACTATTCTTTGGCCACTACCCCGTGTGGGTGGAGTGCTCAGTCCTGGGCAGCAGCCACTGATTTTCGCTCTTTATGTTGATAAGTCCTATCACCTGATGACTCAACAAGGATCTTCTCTCTTCATCTGTGCTGAGTTCCTTCTCTCCTCAAAATCATACCTGTCTTCCTCACCATCCTCCTCGTGTTGCTTTTTTTGCTCTGTCCCTGCTGTGTACTCACTGGAGTTCAGGACGGGTCTGCAGTGCTTTCCAGGGACCAAAGAGATGTTGCCAGCAGATACCTGGAGGACCACAGCAGGATTGTGTAGGATGTGCTGCACGTCTGTAATGCTGGTGGCTGTTGGGGAGGATAGGGGGTATCCAGTCACCTTGAGGTGTCCACGTGGGAGAAGCCAATGGGCCATGCTGAGCCATGCTGGTAATCAGCACTGTCTCCCCTCTTCAGAGAATCCTGCTGCTGGACTTCTGCTTGGAAAGATCCATAAATCCTTCAAAGATACTGATGAAAAATATCTTTGTAGATCAATTTGCCACAGATTTCCACGATAAAAGCATGACTTCTTATCTAAAATCAGATTTATATCTACTTTCACAAAGTCTACCTTCTTATGAAGCATTTGTCCTTGGCTGTGGTCCATGCAACGTAGCATCGTGGCTGTGGCCTCAGATTTGATTATATAGATTACTTTGATCTTCTTTACCATGTAGCGATACGTCTGGACCAGAGCTCAGCAGACACTGAAGCGTTTTGTTAAAGTCAGAGACATGTAAAAATGTATCGCTGAACTGCTGTAGACATAAAGTTCTTCGCTGAACTGGAAAATGAAGAAGAAGGAGTTGCCGCAGGGGTCTGATTCACCGACTCCACTATGATTTAGTTGAAATTACTGGAGTCACGGATGTCAGACTGGGGTGTCATGGTGCTGAAACTGGTCCCTTGCCTTCCACTTGGAAACACAGGCTCTGCGTTTTCCAGTGGCTTTACGATTTTACCACATCAATGCTGAGCAAGGGGAACGGGTGCAGATCTCATTTCCTGTTGTTATCAATAAATGTGACAGTTCATAACTCCCTGGTGAGTTAAATAATATTTTTGTTCATTTTTTACTTTTATATAAATGAACAAAAAGAACAAGCAACAAACACGTGGTAGTCAAGAGCATCCTGATGCTCACTGCCTGCAAAATTTATACAGTGATCGTAGTAGTAAAAACAAATGACTATTTCAGTTTAAATCCATTTTTTACTTTGGTCCAGCTCACCTACATGGCAAAAAATACTTCTCCTCGCTATGAGATAGATGGCACCTTTTATAAAGATACGAGGAAACCCAGTAATTGTTCCAGTCAATGCTGACATTTGTCATATCCCGTTTAGTGAACTCAATCTCTTTTACTGGTTCAAAGTGTTGTTTGTGAAGCCCTTGATGTCTGACACATTGATTTGTCTGTGTAAAAAGCAGAAATACCTACCATTTACCAAAGAACAAAGTTTTCCAGCAGGTGTCCAAGCTGAAGGTCCTTTTGGGCCGCATGGTGAGAGTTTCGTTAGCTGCAACCCAGAGGATGCATGGAGTGGGATAGGGGAAGGTGAAGTTTTGGGCTTCATGCTGCCAGGGCTACCAAGTTCCTGTGTCCGAGGAAAGCCTTAGAGATTACATCTGCTTCGTTCAGCACCCGCTCCTGTCGTCCCTTACATTGTTTATATAAGGCACTGCCTCTCAGGTTAAATAAATAAATAAAGCAAGCTAATATAAAAATGTTGTGATTTTGATTTAATAACATAACTGACACATTTGCTGTTTAATATCCTATTCCACGCTGAAGCAAGTCCCCAGACTCATCGTGCACTGTTTATCTAAAGTAATAGCAAAATACATTATTTGCTGTTTTAAAGGTCTATAAAGCAGATATTAGCTGATTTTAAAATACATGTACTTCATGCTATTGTGTAAAGAAATCAGTCTTCCCAGTTCTGTTCGACTGCAATTCTAAAGAACAATATTTCTTTTGCTCAGATATATACATATATATATTTTTTTTCCTATGAATGTTTAAACTGGGGATGTGATTTGACTTCCTTCACTGTTTAGGGCACTAGTACAAGTCATGCTGTGCGATGTACATTTTACATGGTATTCTGCTTTCACAAAAAGCTAATGAACATGAGCATTTGGGATTCATTGGAAATGGTCTACTTAATGTGATGCTTCTGCAGTAGATACAGTACTTTCCAAAAGTTACTGCTCCTCCAGTCCTTGCAGCTATTTCTATCAGATACACGGGGGAGCGCTGGCAAGGACATGTAGTACACTAGCTTTTTTAGTGCCAAAATTACTTTAATCGATCTTAATTCTTGTTTATTCTTTGCACTAACATTCATTGGGAAGACAGGCTCCAAATCCTGACTTGTGGCAGTGTCTTTATTAAGATGTGAATGAGGAATAAAAAGAACTTCAGTGCTTGGGGCAATTCTTAATGGACAAGTCCAACTATTTCCATATCAACAGGAGTCTACCCTGATCTTATTCTTTCTGAAGACCCACAGTGACTTTTCCTATGAGATGCACTGGCTCAGCATTGGCTGGTAATAAAGGAAGGGGGTTATTTTCTGTAGTACCAAACCTTTCAGCCCAGATCATTGTAAAAGTGGTGTTAGTGTGATTAAGAATATCCAGGCCAAGACTATTTAACTGCTTAATCTCAGAAACGAGATCGCACAGATTGCCATGGAAATGCCTGGGCTGCAAGATCTGGGGAAGACGTTCTTTTAAAATACATATATATTAAAATTGTCTTGCCTGTCCATGAAAAACACTGGATAATTGTTTTTGTCCCACCTCTACTGTGAAGGCAGCAAGAATGATGGAAGCCCTGCCATCATGCCATGCAGAGAGAGACCCTAACATCCTCTGCTGGGAATTTTTCTGGGCCCCTCTCAGAGGGGATTTGGGGGACGGAGGTATAACTCAGCAGTTATATAGCTACTATGCCTTACCAAGGGAGCAGAGCTGAGTCGTTCCTCTGCCCTTTTGAACTAATCATTTGTGGAACCAGTTTTAGGCTGGAGGCTTTGTTCACCCAGTCCCAGTTCTTATCCAGTTTAGACACCAAAGCTGTGTGCCACCAGCTCCCTAATGAACCCTCCGTTCTTTAATGTATCAGTCTTGATAATTTCTTTGTCAGGTTAGGAAAAGCACAGAAATTTTAATTGTGGCATTAAAAGCCACCTAAATCCTTGTACAGAACCCCAAAGGAACCTGTGAGGTTTCTAAAAACCCTTGTATCAGGAAATCTGTCAGGGAGGTGAATCTGCATCCTTTTCATGACAGACTATTGCTGTAACATTTCAAGCATCTTTTCCTCATCAGGGACAGCATATTTACCATGCTATCCGTTAGGGAGACAATTGCTCCTGGAAGATATGCCAAAATACCACTTTTCTGATGTGTGAATGTTCACAGCCACCTGTATAAATAGCAGTGGGCTGCTGGAAAAAAAACCATATTGATGTGTTTGCCGTTGCTTCTGGGATTTAGTTTATTTGCCTTTCATGATCAGTGAGAATTTTGTAGAATTGCTTCTCCAGAACAAGGCCTGTAAGGAGCAGGGGGGCAGTGGGTGAGCGCCGTGGTCCTGGGGGGCTGAGCTGTCAGTTGGAGCTGATATCTGTCTGAAACTGTGAGCTTCATTTAAAGAATCCTCGGCTGCTGCAACAAGTTTTATTTCTAGACCCACGCTTTGAGACAGAAGAGGGGCAGGGTTCTGAGAAGAGCTGTCTGTTGCTGTTGCCCTGTATCCAGCTGCACCAAAGCAGCAATAGATGCCAATAGATTTCTGGTAGATAATTCAATGGTAACTTTCTTGTGAGCGCTGCAGCGTGGGAGCCTTTGAAAGAAAGAGGTTAAGAGACAAGTAGGTAGGACTGGAGTGCTATTATTACAGCTATTTTTCTTTATTTCTAATACATGTCATCCTCTTTTATTGGGAGCTGGCTGTTGAACCAGGAAAACCGATGCCACAGTATAAAAATGATACATAGGCAAGGAAGTATCATTGATAAGTGATCTGAATGGCACTGACCTTTCAGAAAGATTGAATAAAAACATACACTCCTTGAGACTTTCAAAAGTAAAAAATCAACTGCATCCTCTCGTTGTGTCAGGTAACACGAGTACTTCTGGCAGTGACAGGGAAAACAGAGCTGCCATGATCCCCACCTTAACCTCCCAGCCACGGGAACTAGTACATCAGGCATCGTGTATCTCTAAAATCACAGCTCTCGCTGCACCAGGGAGCTGAAAAGAGAACTGAGAATACCAGAGATGTCAAATTTAAGTGAATGCTCCCCAGATCCCACTTGGACAATTGCTAAGCTCTCAGTACTCTAGTCAAATATCAATTAATTAATGTTTGCTGTTGTGTGTGATTTAACCATATATTCCAGGCTTCTTTGTTCACTTAGCAGCAATAAGATGCCACTGGAAGATCTACTGAGAAACTGAGGAGGAAAGTCAATTTTTTAAGTGCAGCTTTGTGAGCTTTCAGTGATTTCCCATCAATTTGTTCTGGTGCTCTCTCAAATTCACAGTCATCTTTCCTGGTTCTCCATACTCACAGGCACCCAGCCTTCCTGTTTCACGTATGAGATCACAGTGTTTGTCTTAAACATTTTTTCACAGGTTAGATTCTGGTGTTCTATCTACCAGTCTGTTTATATGCATTTGATACAAAACTCGCCTACTTTCCTTTTCATCTCCATAAACAAGGTTTGTGCATCTTGATCTGCAGAGGCTGTTACTGTCAGCCTTCCAGGACTCTGAACTTGGAGTTCTTGGCTGATGTGTCTTTTTGTGAGCTTCTGCTTGGCTGCAGCAAAGAGGTCTGTGGAGAAGACGTTAGCCAGCTGAGAGCAGCCTGCTACATCTCAGTTTTCTGGTACTTCATGAAAGAATTCTGTTTAGACTAGAATTTACAGCAGTGGAGGCATCCTAGACCAGCTGAATATAGCTTGAATGGAGGAGTTTTCAGTCCTATGCATCCTGTTCTCTTCTGTACCCTAAACGTTTATCTATGGAAAGAAGATGTAGGTGATGAGGCTGGAGTACGAGAAAGCTTCTTAAGAACTTCTGCAAGTAGAGCATACATTCACGTATATACGGATCTATATACACTTAGATAAGCTTTCCATTTAGGACTATAGCTAGGGAGATTGGTCAGATATGGCCCTTCAAGCCCTCCATTTGAAGGTGACTGATTTCTTTCTGCCTGCCTGTCTGCACAGGGATACCTGTGTGTCTGTTTGCAGGAGGCTCAGAGGAGCCTGTGGCTGGCTGAAGGCTGATGTGGGGCTCTCTGAGGTTCGGGAGGTGGCTGCTAGTGGGGTAAAATATACACGGGAAACAACATTCCTCAAGACACATAAACAACAAAATAAGAATTAAAGAGCTCTAAATCATCCAAACATGGATTTTCTTCTCACGCTCAGTATCATTGGAGAGCTTAAGAAGAGCTGAATTTCAGAGCGTGCAATGTAGAGTACTGCCAGGTAACCTGGACTTGTCTAATTTCCCCTTGCTGGTTTCTTCATTTCTTTTTTACACACATTATCTAAACAAATATTGAGAAACTGGGAATGAGGAGAGAAAGGAATGGCCCCAGTGTCACTCCTGAATCTGGCTATGCTGTGGGCTTTGTGTTATACTGATAAGAAAATAAACCAACCAAAGTGTTAAAAGATAGATTCTCTTCTAAATGCATTAGGTTGGATTTAGCTTGATGTTCCACATCACAAAACTGTCAATCTTTCTTCTCTGAACCTGGAAGCTGTCGGTTATATGGAAGTGAAGGCCACAGGTATGTAAGAGCAGAGGAAATTTTTCCTTTTGACCTTCAGCAGTTGTCTCTGGGTAACACAGGAAAAAACTGCTGAGGTCTTGGGGGTAACCAAGGTCTTTGTCTCTGCTAGGATATCTAAAGTAGGGACAAGAACTCTATTTTAGGGACTTGTTTTTCTCTAATCAGGAGAAATAGCTAGCAAGGAGAGTGGGAGGTTAAGGGGGGAAGAGGTAGGGAATAAAAGTAGAGCCAAGCCAAGAGCACGGCTGTCAGCTGAGGCTTGACTGTAGTGGTGACTTTGCTCATTGGAGATGATATGTGAGTCTTGGCTGAGGAACAGCTGGAGATTGCATTGGAATTCTGACTTGACGCTTTGGCCTGCTGTGTACAGACCATTCTGTCATTTTCTTGGGAAACAAAAATGCATTCACATCCAGATTGCTAGTGAAAAAAACCAAATCTTTTTTGGTTTGTTTATTTGTTTGTTTGTTTGTTTTCACCCAGTCCCTCCCTGTCAAGATGTTGGGTCGGTGAAAATTACCTGGCAGCAGAGGTCTGGTGTAATGACATTTCGTAAGGCATTGGCTCTTTAATAAAGTGGAATTAAAAGTTGATTAAGGGTATCATCACCTAAAGAAGCAGCGGCAGAAGGTATTGACACCTACATGTGTGATCCCTTCCCATGCTCCTCGTACAGAGGAGGTCTGAAAGCACCTTAGCAATTCCCTTACTCCAGGTGTGAATGCAGGTCTTTCAGGAGCATGCTAAAAAAATACAGAGAGAAAATGATGGAAGAAACCCAAGCTCCATGATTTTTTAATCTTTAGGTTTAATTTAAATTGTTGCTTAAAGTATGCACTGAAATAATGTCACGAGTAATTAACGAATTAGTAGCTCACCATGTTGTGCAGAAACATCAGCCCCTAGAAATGTCATTGCTATTTCTTTACTAGCTTAACTTTTCATTTTTACACCAATAATTTTGTCTCCACTGAGGATGTGCCACCTTGCTGCTGAGTAATGTTTATAAGAAGGTTAGAATTTCAGTGTTTTGAAGACAGCTTAATTGACACTTGAGCAGTCTGTGTACATAAATAGTTGCGGGTTTTTTTTTGTGAAGGTGATGTTCTTCAGCCTGCTGGAGGCAGGGGAGAGGTGTCTATCCCTTCTTCTGCTGGCACAGCTCCCAGATGAAACAGAAGATCCTGGAGGCTTTGATGCTTCAGCCATCCTCAGGATCTGAAGCATCCAGAGATGTGCCTGGCACCTTGTGGAGAGACCCACTATCCACTGTCGGACACGTCTGGGGCTGCACATGGAACAGGCAGCTTGCAGCCATGGCCTTTATTCAGAGAGCTCACACACAGCATGTTCCCCAATGTGACAAAGGCCGACCCACTTGTTACACACTGGCAGGACTTTTTTTTTTTTTTTTTTCCCTTTAGTTGTTTTCAGACAGTCCCTGGAAAAAATAACAATTGGGATGGGGGAGCACAGATCTGGTGGCATCCATGAGTAACGCAGCACGCAGTGCTTTAGGTGTCTCTGTGCTGCCCATCAAGCGTTGCTCATATGGCCCCGTGGACACGTGTGTGGTGTATGTGCCACCATCCCTGCTGCTCTGGTGGGATTCATTAGATCACCCCAAGGGCATGGCACTGAGTGGAAATAACAAGATGTCTTATTCTCCTTTAAGCCATGGCAATGCACGTTACAGGTTGTGCTTCCCTGTTAGGTTAGGTTTGGGGGTTGGACTAGATGACTTCTAGAGGTCCCTTCCAACCCAGACGTTTCTATGTTAGGTACTGTGCTCTGAGATGAAAAAGTCAGCTGTGGTTCGCTGTAGGAACCCAGCTGCAGAGCTGGGACAAACTGGTGAGGAATGAGAATGTGGATCGTGTGCCCAGTTTCTGGAGTAATCTGCTTTAGCTCTGTTGAAAAAGACATACGGGAATCTGGGAGCTCAGCAAGGAATTCAACTCTGTTACAAAATGCACAGCATTACAAAAAAGCAAATGGGTAATGAAAATACTGTATTGCATTGCATTATGCCTACCAGGAAAAAAATGCAAAATGAGGCGTGATTTTCCATCCCGGTACCTGCCATTTAAAATTAGTTACCCCCCAGTTAGCACTCATTTTTGTTTGGCTGGGTAATTAGATGGTTATTTTGTCTTGTTAGAGCAAGTGCAACAAATTGATCACATTATGTTCAAAATGCTTTGCTTTCTTAAAAGTAATTGAAAAGCTGGGACCAGAAAACCACCATCAATACCCATATTTATCTAATTTAAAGTTTTATAGAAAGTTTTCAGGAAGGGAAATATATATTAAGATGACTTTTTGATGCTGATGAAAGTAAAACTGGAGTTTTGTGCATTATTTTAAGCTAAACCTCTTTGTTACATACTCTCCTTTAAGAAGTATTTGAAGGTTAGTATGAGATAAACACAACTGGCAACTCCTTTTTCAGTTGTTTTATCCTAATTAAAATCCAGAATGTTGTTTACTGCATAATATTTATTTAATTGAGGTTTGCAAACCCCAAGTAACAATTTACTTTTATCATTTCAGCAGTTCAGCTTAGTTTCAGTTTGATCACAGAAGAGCTACCAAGTAAACAGTTCATCTGCATACCATAGATTTATTTTTTTATTCCCCTGGTAGGAATTTTTTGTAGCAGATTAACTCTTTCAACGGCGACTTTGATGTTATTGTAATTACACCTCATCTATAACCTATCACATCAGTAGGAGGAAAAAAATTAAGAGAAACAGCCGTTAATTTTGTTCATTCAGATTGTGTTTGCTCACAAGAAGACAGGCTATTATTTCTTCTTACAAAAGCCATAATGAGAAATTTTCTGAGCTGATTGTTCAGATCAAACAAAGGGCAATGTGCATTTGATTAAAGTCCACCTGAAGCCTTGAGCCCAGGCGTATCAAATGGGAATTCAAACTCGGTTTCTAAATCCTAGAACAGTTTGGTAAACCCCGGGCCAGCGTCAGCTGGGACTTTTTATCAGGAAAAAAAAAAAAAAAAAAAATATATATATATAGGACTAGATTGGCTGGAAAGGTTAAAGCTAAGTGAGAAAGAAACCCGAAAGCCAAGAAGATCTATTGTGAGGACCTCCTACCTTGAAAAGCACTGTTGATAAGACCCAGATAAAATATTTTCTTGCCTAAGGTAAATGCCACTTATGTTTTTCTAAGTTGGCTTTATATTCACTTTTTAGTGATTATTTCCCTCCTGCATTGGTAGTACCTCTGTTTCCCCACATGCAACAGCAGGAAAATAACAAGCAATATGAAATTTGTAAAAATACCAGTCAGTCTGCTGCCCCTTACTTGATTATATCCCTAATCTCCCTGGGTAGACATGCCATTTCACAGGATCCGATCAATAAGGTAGCAGCAGCAGGCTGTGAGCTCCGGCAGTGTGTTAATAAATCCCACTTTTCCAGTTAGCTGTATATGAACTCATGTTGAAGTCACTTGGAGTTTGGTGAGCTGATCAATGGCAGGATTGGAGTCAGAAGCCTAATGAAGAGAGAGAAAACATATTCTGCTGCTCCAAGTATCCTTGCCATGAGGAATATGAGAAACTTTATACTTGTGTCATATGACTTGCAGCAAGCAGCAGAGTATTAAAGTATCAACACCCAAGTTTTGTTGGTGCTGAAGGCTGAAAGTTACAGAGAATGAGTTAAGATGACATATGTCAATCCCAAATATTTACTGCCATTTACATTTGCAAAGGAAAGGGGAAAAATATTTCAGGTCGCAGTGCACTCAGAGGAACTGCTCATCCCTGTTGGGTAACTGTCCTTTGTCCAGCAGCTGTTCCCCCATCCCTAAAAGAAATTTCAGCTGCTTTGTCAGTTGAAAGGAGCAGGTAGCAATTTTAGATGCTCTCAAGTGGATTTTTTTTCTGTGAAGAATGTATCTATTGGTGGTGACGGGAAGGGTGAATAAAAAAGGGTTGGCTCGTCAATCCTAGCTTTGCAAGCGCTTGTGTTCTCACCGTGCTGCAGTTGTGCCCTTGCCTGGTGTTACCCTCCCTGCTCATCACATAGGGCTGTTGAATAGAACCTGGGACATAATCTCAAGAGGTAACGGTGGGATCATGGGCACGATTAGCCATCCTGGTAGCCTTCCCTTTAATTTACTTTGCTATATTTACTTCGTCTTATCTACCCAATTAAGTCTACAGAGATTGACCGATGTCTAGGTAAAAAAAACAGTGTTGCAGCTCACAGTAAATGTGCTGCATGTGTTTTCTAAAAGAAAAGAAATAAGAAGCTTTCCAAGCAAGCTGAACTATCAGATGGAGAACCGATAAGATTACTCTCTCTTAAGTTAGAACCTTTTCTATCTATGAAAAGGCACAGAGAATGGTGCACTATTTAGGCTTTTTTGGTTTAAGAGGACTTGACATTACCATTCAGTACGGAAAAAGCATTTCAGTAGAAAAAGCAGCTACTTTACCAGAGAGTACTCTGGGTATTTTTTGCCCTGGTTTTGGTACATGCAGCCTGTGCTGTAGATCTCCAGTGGAGTTCTGGTGGCAGGGCAGAGTTCTGCAAGGATGCACACAAGCCCTGTTAGAGGTCAGTCAGAAGCCTCACAATAATTTCTCTGCTCCTGAGCAGCTTCTGGGATGGTTCACATTTACACAGTCTCTCTTTAAATGCTGATGCCTGCTATTTGATCAGACAAAGTGTCCCAAAGGCTCAGGATTGAGCTACTGTGTTTAAAAAGGAGCGATGGAAACACCTCCTCTGAGGGACTCCCATTGCAAAAACTGCTGGGAGTGGAGAAGGGCTGAGTGAGCTGTGAGAGGTTTCTTGGTGGTAGTAGTTACACAGTGTGATACATCTTCTTTTCTGGCTAGTCTGTAACCTGGTGGAAAAGTATATTCTTTTCAACTTGACCTGCCTGCGACCGTGATATTTTGCTTGTGGTTAAATGAAAGCTATTTTTTAGCTGATGCTCCATTTGGTGAAAACCACAGTTTTATAATTGTGAAACCAGCTGGATTCTTCTGGTCTTTCCAGCTATTTCAGCGTAAGCAATTTTGTGTGCATGAAAGAAAGTTTTGGAGATATTAATTAAAAAAAAAGAAAAAAATAAAATGTCAGGTTTCCTGAAAGTGTCTCTTGGGCTGATAACCAAAAAAAAAAAGGAGGAAGGACACAAAATGTTGTGCCTAGTTGTGATTTTAAGGTATGACTTTGTCTCAAAGCTGTTACAGCATTTGTTACTGACTTGGATATTTCCTTGTATACTAACAGAAAATATAAGACTGTATATGTGTAACTGCATCACCTTTAATTTCTGCCCTATGAGTTTTCTCATCAGTATTCATTGTTCTATAGTCTTTTCCCAAGGATTTTTTTCACAAACGGAATAGGAGTGTCGAGTATTTTTGCAGATTGCCATTTGAAACAAAAGCAGCTTTACTTGGACACACTGGATTTTGTAGCATGTTTTATTCTCTGATTAGGTGTCTGTTCCTGTGCCCAGTGAAGTCAAAGACAGAACTTCTATTGACCTGACAGAGTTTATTATTAGGATGAGATTATTACCAGGAGGTAGATGAGTGAAAAAAATTAATAATTATTTTTGCATAAACATGATTATGAATTTAAAATTCATGTCCTAATAATATTCTATTCATATTCTGGGATAGTAATTTTAAATTCAATGCTTCAGTGATTAATTTTACCTTAAATAAATTTGCTAGAATATTGAAACTCAGGGAACACGAAGGGGCAAGAATGGAGTCAAAAGCAATTCTTTTGACAGCCTGGATATTTATAAGATGGTTACTGCTCTGGTACTTACCTAGCACTAGGCTGTTTTCTAAGTTTTTGTTTTTAAACTTGCTGGTTGATTCGTATGTGAAGGCAATGGGAGTTTTCCCATTAACTTCACTGAACTGTGAAGCAGGCACCATATGTCATTACATACATTAACCCAGCAGTTTAGTCGTAGTGTCTTATTTTTTTAAATGAAACAAAATAATAAGTCTGCAGGGCAGCTGATCACCTTATTATTTTCCATAAATCTACATTACTGTCACACACAAGAACTGCCTCTCTGCCAGAGAAGAGATTTGATTAAAAGGCTGCCAGAACAAATGTACCTGCCCTGCATCCCACTCAGACACATTTGGTTCTAGCAAAATACAAGAGCAGCTTTCTCAGATAAAGTCCCTCTGCTTTAAGTGTCCTGTCACCATTTTCACAGAGTTTGCTTAAGGAATCAACAGCTGAAGTGTCTTTTTACTGCTGTGATGGATCATAGCTCAGTTGTTCTCTCTCTAGACAGAGTTCATGTCGTCATAGGATAGAGCTTTTCACTACAGATGATAATAGAGCTTATACTTTGCCAACTTCTGCAAAAAAAAAAGTATCTAAAGGTGTTACCTCTTCAGTATAGAAGCTTTCTAGCCCCTCAGTGCTAGATGGGATCATAGTAGGAGATTGCAATAAGCTAAAAAAATAGAAAAAGTTGGTTTTTTTAGGAGCCCCCTCTAAATAAGGAGCTTCATGTGCTCCGTGCTTCCAACAAGGGTCAATTTCTCATGTGTTTCCGTGGTCTTGGAAATAAAAAGAAAGAAAGAAGGTATACATCAGAAATTCTCCTTAAGCATTGCCCCTACTAGCGGTGATAGGGATTATGTTTAGAGAGTCTTGCACATTGTAATTAGTTACTGGCAGTGTAATAAAACACATCTTTAACAGCTTGTATCTAAAAAGAGTTTCAACCTATTTAATTAGTTATATGAAAGTGACGTTTCTGCACCTTAAGTTAAAACTTAGAAGACTGATCTAGAAACTGATTTTTTTTTATTAATATTATTTATTACTTCTACATATTAATAAGTTGGCTTTTCCAAGGTCACACACATCAGTCACCTCCTTCTTTAGCCTTTTGTTTCATACGTATAATATCTAAGGGTAGCAGAAGTGCTCCTTGGAATCTCACATTTAGTTACTTGTACTTCTCATACGTTCCTGACTCTTAGTGAAGTTTCTGGAAGGAGAGGCATCACCTTTTTCCTGTGTGCTAGAAGGTGTGGTTGGTAGGGAAATCAGTCTCGTGCTGCTGTACCTTCCAGGTTCTCAAATAAAACTGTTGTTTAATAAGAAAATGAGCCTTTGTGGATTCAGAGCAGATTCGTATCAGTACAGAGCTTTCTGCACCATTGGTGGTGCAAACGTCTGAGTGCAAAAAATGCCAGGAGTTGGGAGTGGTTTTATAACTGAAATGGAGAAATGTCAGGTAGTTTTATTTATTTATTTCTTTATTAAAAGTAATACTTTCATCAGCTGCCTCTAGAATCAGGGTATTCAAGGAGCAAGTGTAATGTTCTGCCTTAAGGAAAACATAAGGAAATCCTTCTGCAGCAATGCACGTCAGCATACAACAGAGTTTAACCTCAAGAGCTGCCAGTAATTGTAACATTACCTACGCGGTGTGACAGGCAATTTAAGGCTAAGCTCACATATTGATGGTCTTTGCATGTGAGCTTCCCTTCCCTCAGTACCTTGGGGAAAGATGAAGGATGTGAGAAATATCCCAACCTCTTCCCTGCAAAAAGGAAGTCCCTCTTAGGACTAATTAAGCACGGGGAGGTGTGAGGAGGTGTACAGACCTTTCTGTCCCTCTCTCCACCTTAATGCACCTCCTACACCAGCCATGTCCTACGCAGAGCGTGTCTGCGCAGCGTAAGAATGATTTAGCACCAATCAAAATACAGTACCTAAGGAAGCCTTTGAGAAGTGGGGTTTCTAGCAGTGGAGTCTGTTTCAAGTGCTCCAGAAAGCCTGTGGACACAGCAGGTATTTTATGATGTTTGCCAGCTATCTCATCTCTAAAGCTACAGCAGAACTGGAGGTGCAGTTTGGGGAAAATCAGTTTGGTCCCAACAAGCCAATTTAAAATAATTTTAAGGGTAAAAAGCAGGTAAGAGCCTGTGTTGATCCTGCTGTAAAAGGTGTATATGTCACAGCTGCCGTGAGCTCTGCTAAGTTTTCATTTCTCTGAACTTTTGGAAGTAATTGTTATTCCAGATAAGGGGAGCAGAAGAGCTCCCCTCAAACAACATGTAGATATTTTTTTGTCCCTGCAGATGACTAACTACGCAAGGATTTCTTTGATGACGTGAAAGATTTATTTAAAATAGATTCATCCTTTGTTAGCCTATCAAAAGAAAACAATACTGCTAGAGATGTACTGCATTTGAAATTGCTTTTCTGCCTCCCGAAGTGCCAGTGTGTGCATGAAGCTGTAGTGCTGCAACGTGATGTATTTGCTGGACCTCAGCTACACGTAAAGCAGAGGAGATGGTAGCAGCCAGAGTGTAGGCCAGGAGTAAGTACTCCAAGTTCTTGGCTATTATTTACACCTTCCTAAAATAATACAGAAAATGGGACAGTAGTTTTTCAGAGTAACAGCACATGGCAAACCCACAAGAGTGAGTGGGCTGGGATCTCTTTGGAGGATGATCCCCTTTACCAAGCTCTCTGCAAGAAGATTGTGGAAAACAGGAGTTCTGCTTGAGCTTTGCCTCCATCCGAAATCTCATCTCCTGCTCTGGGCTTTCTCTGCCAGCGAGCTGCGACTCTGCCAACTGTTACAGAAACAAAAGCTCTTTCCAGTTCACTTCACCCAGAAATAGCCTGCTGCCTGAATTCCTTCCTAGCTCAGCTCTCTGCTCTCTATTTTAACATCCCCCCACCAATCTGTGGGGAGCATCCTAAACCTGCAAGCTATTTTTTCCTGCGGGTCTGGCCTCAAGCACCCTGCGGGCTGGGCTGCAGGATGCTGTGCCACAGCCGCCTTTCAAGGCACAGGGCACAGAGGCTGCTGCAGAGAGGGGTCAGAGCACTTCATGGCAAGAGATCCAAGGGAAATGCAGCTTCATACACTCTCAAAGACAGAATCTTGCACAGGCTATCAAGGAAACAGGTATATAATATCTCAATTCTATTTTAAAGCTTCTAGACAATAAAATAACACTCAATGCTTGGCCTGATAATCACATTCCAACCAGAAGGAGAAAGAGGAAAAATACTTTTATTTCTCAGAAAAAAAGTCTGATTATACTGGTTGTACACTGACATCCAGAGATCACAGAATCGCAGAATGGCAGGGGTTGGAAGGGACCTCTGGATATCACCTAGTCCAACCCCCCTGCCAGAGAAGGAACATCTAGAGCAGGCTGCACAGGCATGTATCCAGGTGGGTTTTGAAAGTCTTCAGAGAAGGAGACTCCACAACTTCTCTGGGCAGCCTGTTCCAGGCTCCATCACCCTCACAGGAAAAGTTTCTCTTCCTGTTCTGATGGAACCTCCTGTGTTCCAGTTTGCACCCATTGCCCCTTGTTCTGTCTCTGGGCATCACTGAAATGAGTCTGGCACCATCCTCTTGACCCCCACCCTTTAGATATTGATAAACGTTGATAAGATGCCCTCGCAGTCTTCTCCAAGCTAAACATCCCCAGGCCTTTCAGCCTTTCCTCATCAGAGAGATGTTCCAGTCCTTTCATCCATCATCCCCTCATCATTTTTGCAGCCCTCCGGACTTCCCTCAGTAGCGTTCCATCTTTCCTGAACTGGGGTGCTCAGAACTGGATACGGTTCTCCAGATGTGGCCTCACTAAATCCTCAAAGAGAAGCCAGTAGACACTGGAGGGCAAAATGTTAGATATCCCATTCAGCTCACAGACAGCTGGATTTAAATCAGATTGGTATATGAAAGTTTGCATGCTGGTGTAGGCACAGTGCAATGGACTGACAGGCTTCCCAAAGTGTATTCTGCAACAAAGAATTTGTGTATATTATCTTTGTGTTGTCGACAGAATCGGGAATCCAGATCATCTGGTGCTCCTGGGTCTGCCTCAGCGAAATAGATACAAGGCTTTTATTTGATCAGTCCCATCCAATTTACTGGTTTAATCACTATTTGCTGCTTAAATGAGAATGTCCATAGCAGCTGACATAATACTACTAACGGACAGGAAAAATAGGTGATTCGCTGAAAAGTACTTGAAAGTTTAAACCATTATTTTATTTCAACCTCCTCTGATCAGGAACAGAGCTTTTAGGGGATTTTTTAATGCATTTTCAAATACAACTCCAAATCTTTACCCTTTTGCTTTAGCAACTAAATACGTTAGTTCCATCAGCACAGGATATATCTACCAGATATGCTGAGTCCCTGAGCTCCCCTCTCTCGTACATTGCCGGGAAACTTTGTCTTGGAAACTTGGAGATCACGGTGACACTACTCCAGCTACCTACATCAAAATGTCTTGATTGCTTTACAGACTTGGCTTACTTTGCAAATCCTGCAAGTACATTTCAATCAAGCTTGAATTTGACTTAAAAAATAAAAATATTTCATCCAAGAAATTGGATTTTTCAATTTATTATAACCTTAAAAAAGATTCAAGCTAGTGTGGATGACCCAATATAGTATGACTATGATGTTTTAAAATTCATCAAAGCAATTCTTTCTTATCGTGTGAATTTGCTTGCAAGTTTGACCTTACCTGGTACATTTTCTACATGTACTGCAGTGCTTCAACCACATCATTTCCAGTAATCTTTCATGGCTATAGCTCTGCTTAGAAAGTCAGATGGCTACTGGCATTTCAGTGATGCCACTTTTCTTCATATCACCTCAATCTGAAAATTAAATACATTGAAATTACAGGGAAATTGAGGGTGAAGCAGAAGCTCTTTTTACTTATGGAAATTATGTAACATTTTTATATACATCTCACCAGCCTGTTAAAAGCTTCAGTAGACAGCATGGTTTTGCTCTCTTCATCTGTGAACTTCAGGAAACTGTAAATGATAGTTCTTATTTGTGTAACCGTAGCGCTGTTGTCAGGAAACGATTACTGGATGTGCTGTACATGTTACCACTCTGGCATTTCCTAGACTGATAAATCAAAATAAGGCTTTTATCCACATTCAAGTGAGGCTCAGAAGAACATATGACTGAATTTATTAAGAATGGGAATCAAGTTAGAAAGGGCTGTGATTCCACCAACCAAGTGAGAAGCGGTTTCTGAGGTTTCTAATAAAGATTGCCACTTACCAATCAAAGCTCCAAAAACCAAAGTAGAAATGTAATCTCTTTTTTTTTTTTTTTCAAATGTTGTGACTCTGTCCTAAAATTGTTCTTCTTATGCTCCAGTCATTGTGTGGGACCCCAACAGTGGTGGTGAAATTCCTCCACTAATCAGGAATCTTGCTTTTCAGAGCCATAATAAAGAATATTAAGGAGTGTGGCATGAGAAATTCAGTTTACCACAGCCTTGATCATCTTCTCAGACACACCTCTCTTTTCCTGTGTGCCACTGGCACCACGATACAAAAAATACCGGTCTTCTTCTGAGAGTCAGATGCAAAGCACAGTGATAAGTGCTGAACGTTACGAGCTGGGAAGCTTCAAGTCACAAGCTCTAGCTACCAATCTACTCAGCGTGCAGTATTTTATACTTGCTGTTTTTATTTAATGCATGGTTTGGGTCTTCTGAATAAGTGTTATAATTGCAACTCTGCTGAGTGCGTTTTGTGCTTAAGGCCACAGTCCTTGAGCCACGGTACCGGTGAACCTGATGTTTGCAGAGGTTTTGACTCCGTTAGCTGGGCAAACCTGAGTGCATTTGAGTCAGAGCTGTGCTTTGGGGAAATCTTCACCTTATTCTGATATAATTAAGGAAATCCAGGCCATAGTGGTTTAACATTGAGTGTGGCTTTTTTTCTCACTCAAGTAGCATTACAGGGGACTGTTGAAGAGGTGTATTAAGATCTCCAGGATTGTAATCTGTGACTTGGATTGCAAGCAAACCACTGAGACAGTTATTTGTGAATGTCACGCTTTTCCACTTGTAAAGGCTATATTGTCAAACAGGATAATTCATGCTTCTGCAAAAGCAAGTTCTGTAAATACAGTTTGTGTATAGTACCTATTTAATATATCACATCTTCCTCTAGTGAGTTTTCCTGGCAGTATAGCTGGTGCTGCAGGGCCAGGCCAGCTGTGACTCTACAATGTGAACGGGCAGCTTTTGCATCGTGACCAGGAGCACATGTTGGGTGCCAGTCATGCAAGTGTGGGTGGGTCAGACCACAGCATGAGCTGGAGTTTTACTCTTTGGATCTTTATGCGGCAAAAGAAGAGTGAAATTTTTGCACCATTTGCATGTCTTAAAGGACAGAATTGAAATTCCCACTAGAACAAGGTCAGAATGATAAAAGCGACATGAAAGAAGGTCTAAAAAGACTTCTAAAAAGAAGTATGTCATTGAAAAACTTGGGCTTTAGAAGGAAAAAATGTTTCAGGGAATTGGTAATGGGATGTGGGTTATATTTCCTATGGGTCACTGTCTCTGTTCCTATATAGATCAGCGGTGGCAGCTGAATAACGTAACTAGCTAATAGCTGAGTTAGGCAGGGGATGTGAATGTACTGACTGTCTCAGTCTATTTTCTTGTGTGATTATTCACATCTCAAAAATGCCATCTTGACTCTGAGTAATTGCTGTCCCCATTAGCACTGTAAACAAGGAGGTCAAGGACCAAACTAGAACAAAGGCTGAGCTATTGCCTCCTTTCAGGCTAGACTGAGCCTGGAAGCTCCCAGGGAAGATAACAGTCACTGTAGTGAGATTTCCATCTGCAATTCCTTCTTAAAGAGCTAAAATGTCCAGCTCTATTTTTGCCCTGACATAAGGACTGTTTAGAAATCAAAATAACGTGATAAATAGTTCAAAAAAGAGTAGTTCAAGCTCAGACAGAGAGAACAAGGTAACTTTATATCCAAGAGAGAAAACCTGCAGCATTTTTCAGAGGATGGTTTGCTGTCTCAGCCTTGGGATTAAGCTTTAAAAATTGTAATCATATTTACATTTCTAATTTCATATGTTTCTAATCCCATGCAATTCAGTAGACACTATGCACTGAAGTACGTTTAATCCCATTCTGTCCTCCCCAGACAGAATCTCTGCTTCAGGGCCCAATGTTTTCCTGATGGAGAATTGATCGATGCTTTATAAAGTGGGAACATCAAAAAGCCACCATGAATATTCCAGTCATTAAAGCTGTATTTTACTAGGAAAAAACCCATAATCATCTAGAAAATGGTAAACTCTGGTTTGCTGGATGACACAAATTTCATGTGAAAATTAAAATAAATCAAATAAAAATAAATGGTGGGAACACTTTCCCTTTTATTTCCAGCCCAGTGCCATTCCTAGCCCGCCAGGTTGTTCTGACATCACACAGGGAGTAACAGGAATGAGTAAGAATAACGAGCACCTCCTTTCTGCCTCCTAGATTCACCCTATTACCAAAATACAACAAATTCTCTTTAATAACTGACCTCCAAGCAAGCAAATTAAATGCTTCCACTGCCTGTCCTCGCTGGTAATATTTTTTATCTCACAGGGATACCAATGAAGACATAGAACAATGCAATGGACTAACTCTTACGTCTTTGGAAAGGACCCGAGTGCTGTACAGCTCAGCACAGTGATAACAAAGCACTCCACTGTCTTTTAGTATCCACTGTCCCAGGGAATCTCCTGCTGTCCATATTGACTGCCCGAGGAGAGCTCAGGTGCTGGAACTGGTGTTGGCGGCGGTCCCTCCTGCAGTGAGGGGCTGCGCTTGACTCTCGCCCGACGAATAAATTAGTACATGGTGGCAAAGGTGTCAGCGGGACCCTGCCACTTTTCAGATGTTACATGGGTAAATAGGGCTCAGGGACAGAGTGCAGGGATCCCCACCTTGCTGGGTCATAAACTCGGTGATTACAATTAGCATTCTCTCTTCTTCCTTGCAGATAGCTCGACTTTTCTCAGCTATCTTCTCTCTAAGTTCCAGATGTGCTCTGAAAAGGCAAGTCAGATCTACCTCTGGAGACAAGAATATCCATTTTTTAAATGCACGTAGCTATCTCCAGTCATTTCTGTACCTGCCCAGTTGTAGGTATTTTGGGCACTTTCGTGTTAGAAATAAAACGTGGATTTAGGATTTGTTTGGACCCATTTGTGGATCTTGTTCAGAGCTGGTGTGGTGGTGGACGAGATCTTCCTGGATTGTGGCGTGACCACATAATCACTTTTATTAATTAATCAAACTCTATTTTAAGCTGATTAGGTTTATGATGTCCTTTTATCTCTGCTGTCCTTCCTGGGAGGCTGTCCAAGAAGATGGTGTCTTATAAGGAGCTGTCAACTTCTTAACCTTTGCTATTCCTAGACAAAATATATAGTAACTTACTCCTTGGCAATGTCATCTTTCCTCCTGATTCCTACTCCTTTATCTCCTGATCCCATCCAGCTGTACCTTGGTGCTTAAAGATATATCACATAAGCCTGATTTTTTGGTTTCAGGTTAATTAGTAATATATTGGACCCTTCTTGTTTTGTTTTGTTTTTAAAAGGAAAACTCATGTAAGTGTGATATCGACACAAAGTCTAAATTTGATGCCAGTGTTATTTTGGAGTGATTCAGTGCATGTGTCTGCAATGTGACTAGAAGGTTGATAAAGTAATTACCGTTTTTATGAATCTTGGAGTTATTATTCCCTTAGTACAAGCCCTTGTAACTTGTCAGCTTCAGGGGGAACATTCATCACAATTTTTTTTTACAGTGACATGATATGAAAATGGCTTATGAAAGAAAATTCAGCTTACATGTTCTAATAACTGCTTTCAATTTGTTCTTCCTATCAGCACCATTAATATGCAAATACATGAAAAAAAATTATGATGTCATATTACAGACCTATCACTATATTCTACCTTGTTTATGATATTTGCTATTCTCCTGGAAAAATACGAAGTATATGGGGAAAAAAAAAACATTGATGACCCTAATCATTCTTCACCATAACCACGAGAAAAGATAGGTAGAAAATTAAGAAGTAATATTGGGAAAAACCAGTTAGACCTCTGGGGCAGCAGCAGCCATGGGCGGGCATCCTTTGTAGACAACTGAAATGTATCAGTAATGTCCCTGGAAAGCTTTAGTTTATTATATATTGGTTTTCTAGTACGTGAGTCAGAAGATCATACTGACACTCAGCTTTGTGATTTTGTCTGATTTGCTCTATTTTGCAATGTATTAACATAAAATTATTAAATAATATTCCTGTTTGGCTGCAGCCTTAATACACAGATAGGCTGTTATAATATTTGTATTTATTTGTAAAATTTAACTTCTCAATAAGTATGAAACTTTTAAAGTATTCATATAAATGCTAATTTAATAGCCATCTTTAATCAGTTCAAAGAAATGTCAAGACAACTGTGCAGTGTATGCACAGAACAAGCGGAGCCTGCACAGAATTAACGTGTAAAAAAACAGAAAAAATACAAAAAGAGAAGACAATGTCTCCAGCTCCTAATCTGAGATGTCCATCCCCAGTCTCTCTTGTTTATGAATCCGCCGACTGTGGTGTAATAATTATTTGTTGGAAATATCAATAGGCAGTAAGAAAAAGTGATGGCAAAAACTACTGGAAAACCAGTGTTTCTAGCAACCCACTGCTTTGTAAATTGTCAGAACCCACCCTGATGGGTGTGTAACTTTGACAGGTTACTTGAAAATGGTTTTCCTGGTGTAAGAAAAACAACACAAGACAGATGGTGTGTTAGGTAATACTACAGGAAAGCTGCATGAACTTAGAACCAATGTTATTTTAAAACCATATATTAGTATAATTTCCAGTTCTGTTTGTTTTGTTGTTTAATAGCCCCGCTTGGCAGGGGAGCCTGAGCTGATCTATCATTCTCTTCTGAGCTTCAGCTGATGGTGGTGATTATAACTTTATAAACTCCATCACTGGATCCTCCCTGCAAGACCTAGACACTAATGTGAGATTTATGAAGTATATTAAGTCAAGAACTGAAATTCAGCAACCACCCTTTATCTGCTGATTTTTTGCCTAAAGGTTAGACAGAAATCTAAAGATCTGCAGAAGGTCTTTGTTCTTGAGGTACCTGACTCAGAGGGGATGTAAGCCTCCCCCAGCATTATAAAGCACGCAAGTGCTGGGATCTCACCATTATAAAACTCAAATTCCTGGATCACTCCAGCAACTGGTTTATTTGCTCTCTCTCCTACCAGGAGCTGGAGTGTTTTGTTTTGAGCAAAACACTGCAAAAAGCAGTGATTTCCTCTAACATGCCCAGAATTTAGAAAACAGTTACAATTACAAAAGAACAAGGTAGCTTTTTGCTTATATTTCATTGTGTTACTATATTTACTTATTGTATATTTATGTTCTCTTACACAGCTTTTAAAAGACCTATGATAAAGTTACATGGCATCTTGCATGATTTGAAAGTCTTTTAAGCTGGTGAAAGTCCAGGTCAGGTGTGATTAAAGAGCAGGAGAATTCAGGTCAGCTGTGATTCATCAGTTGGGACTTGGTGGAAAACACCTGGACAATATAAAGATTCAGGAGACAAGGACTGAAAGAGAAAAGCAGCAGCTTTTGTGTTGTTGTGAGAGAAAACAGCTTCTGGGATTTAATGTGGGAAGAATGAATAATCAGAAATCTAGAGCTGTACAGAATGAATAGGGTGAGTACTAAAAACTTAATGATATTTAGACAAGATGTGCAGTTTTGGGGGTGAAAAGAGAGAGATATCTTAATTAAGGGTGGTTTAGGGTTTGCAAAATGAGAGTTGTTTTTTATGCTTAGTGAGGCTGTGACTGGGAATGGCCTGGAAGGTGAAATGGGGAAGGACAGTTCCTTACAGAAGCTTTGAGGCAGTGATGATTACCCTGGAAGAATAGCAGACTTTATGGGGATTCAAACAGGTGAGGCAGGGGATGTTGTTTTTAGGGTAGGTCTCTGGCAGTTGTGTCCTAGGACCAAAAAATAAAAGGGAGGGGCTCTGGTGATCTCAGGGGTGAGAGCTGCTCATCTGAGGATTTCATGTACTTGGCACTGCCTACTTTATAAATTATTCTTGAAAAGAGGTGTCGGGTTAAATGTGGAGGAAGAGCCACGGTTACTGTCAGTGTTCAGGAAAAGTAAATTGTTCAGGTCTGTTGATAGGAGAAACTTGCTGTTTGCTGACTCGGGGTCTGGGGGTGAGAAAATGCACGTGGGGAGTGAGATGGGATAGGGATACAAGAGGATAGTTTATTTTTATGGAAGACCTGTGCAAGCAAGTTGAAATACAAACCAGAAGCATTCAAATTATGAATTATTAGCCACAGTTGAACTGTGACTTTTGAGTGCTGTACAGAAGCAGCGGCACAACAGCATTGTAACAACTGGAAGCACCTAAGTGTGCAAAAGGAAAAAGCAAAAACTTGGCGTGGTGTAGCTGGGGAAACTTGGACTGGAGCTGGTGTTGACCCTGCCTTATGTAAGTGGCTTATAAAACCTGGCAGAGCTGATTAGGTTTGTAACCTCAGAAATGCGTTCTGATAGTTTCTTTGAAGTTGGCTGTTAAAGCACAGTGGAGTTTGTGTGATGTGGAACCAGCACTGACATTTACTTGTGTATTGATAAGGCTCCCTATGAAGAAAAAAAAATTAAAAAGAAAAAAAAAAATATACTGTGTTTCTATCATTTGGAACAAACCATACGAAAGCCAAATAACTCTTAGAGCATCTTGGGTTGAAAAAAAAAAAAGATAATATCTGTGTACATTGCTCTGCTGTGTCAGAGAGCTTTTGCCAAGCCAGACTGTATCCCTGGTTAAAGCAGAGAAGAATAATTCAGGTTCCTGGATATAAATGGCTAGAGAAATGGGATTGACTGTCTACTTGAAAGTGATTTGTGTGTCTGGGTTGTATCAGCTCTGTTTCCTGAGGCTTGATGCAGCCACTTTGAAAAGCAAAGACAGCGTATTTCTTAGCTTAGCCATACACCTAGGTAATAACTATCTAAATTTCCAGCAAAGATCTCACTCACAATTGCCTTTTATTTTACAGAAGAGGGAGGGGTAGAAGCCAAAGAGGATGCTGAAATAACATCATTTAGTCAATCTGGAACATATGTAGGGCCCAATCCTGAATTTGGTTAGATAAGGGTAAATCATGTCAAATCCCATGGCTGAATATTTTGATTGACAGGTGAACTGCTTTTATTTCCCTGCACTTCTGTATATATCCCTTCATACCGAGTCTATCTGTTGCGTAGTACTTTTCTCCAAGGTCAAACTTAAATTTGCCTCAGCAAATTACATTAAAATAAATGTTTCTGGCAATGTCAGCAAAATATATCAGTCTAATCAGCATCACACGGTGGATCTCCTCTTAATGTGAATTGAGAAGTGCTATCTGGCGTTTGAGGCCGACTGGCAGCTGTGGTGCTACTGTGCAATTTAAAAATCCCAGGGTGACATCTCGGGATGTTGTAGAGTTCCCTCAAGTCCCAGAACAATCTAAAATTGCTCTTCTCTCTTTCTACCTGTGCTGTTCAGCATGGAGCTGTGTAGGCCAGGGCTAATCAAAAATCTGCTTGCTCAAGGGAGAAGGTGTGTTTTGTATCAAGTACTTCCTTTTAAAGAAGTTAAACTGATCCAAAGATATATATAGATGTATATTAACAGATGTAATGTGGGAATTCCTTCACCAGAATACCTGCAAACTTCTAAGATATTTCAGTTTTGTGTTGACAAAGAAACATCCTTCAAATGTAGTTATATCTCTAATTATTTGAAAAATGGAAGTTTATCAAACTTCAAAGCATAATTTTCAGTAAATGGAAGCATGAATATTATTTAAATTTTAGGGGAAAACCCCCCAACCTTTTCTATATACTTTAATTTGAAGTCTCTTGATTTTTTTAGACCCCTTCTGACCTTGTCACGATTCATGCAAGTGAGGTATCTAAGACAGCTAAGGTGAAGCTTTAAAAGTGAAAAAGGATCTCTCCAATTTGTACAAAACAGTTGTCTTAAAGGATGTGATAACCACCTCAGAGATATCTAGAGGTTACTGGGAGTCTCCAAGAGAAAGCCTGAGTCTCTAATTAGCTGTTAATTAAAATCCTGATTATCTGGCCTGTATCCAGTGGCATTTACAAGCAGGATGGTAACATGAAGCATGTGTAATTCTGTTATGTTAGAAAACTAGAACTGGATTTCCTGCCAGACGTTGTCACATAGCTAAACACATTTATATTTTTTGAATTTATTTGCTAAAAGACACTTATGTGAAGACCAGGTGAAATATGGTTTTAAACCTGAATGGATACAATGGTCCCAAGATCATTGTGACAACATAATAGTTTTTACTTTGTCCTTTGCATCTCTTGGAGTTCCTTCTTGCATGTAGCTTGTACTTAAGCCTGGTAAGAGCAAGTAAGAAATATCAAGGTTTTCAGTGCAGAACACAGAGCATTCAGCTGCAAAGTTAATGTTAAGAGAGACTGGCAATGAAGAAGAATCTGGACCTCCCTATATGTTGGACTTTATGATAAGTCTGTGTTTTAAGATCCTGTTTCCCACCTGAAACCCTCTGTCCCTTGGTTGCAGAGCTAAGATGAAAGCTGTGTTAATGTAATTCATTGAGCTTTTCTCCTTCCAGCAGCTGCCGGCATCTTTCATTGTCTAGTCCTTGGAGAATATAAAGTAGTGTGAGGAACCGTGTGTCCGTTTGCTGATTACAGCAGTCCTGATGTTACTACATAATCCGGATGTTGTTCCAAAGTGTTATGTGTGGCATGTGTTTTGCTGTGGTCGTAAGCTGTGGGAGACAGGTCAGCAGCTGGCTACTGTAATCTCTGGGAGATGATTTGCTTACAAAATTCATTTCCCGAGGGCTTAAATGTAAAGGAAAGGGACTCTTAGGAAGTCTCTCTTAGAAGCAAAATAATTTCATAGAGTCTTGGTCTCGGTGGTGAGTTATGACCAGCGAACTTGTTGGTATTTTCAATGTTAAGTCTTCTTACGTAAGAACTGTGCTGAGTGAAATTTATATATACATATAAATATCTATATAACACACGTACTCTTGAGTTTTATTTCATTAGTTAGCTACTGCTAGTGGTTTTTCTAATTTAACATCTGGAAGTGCTAATCGAGTGTCTTTTTGCAAAATGTCCGTAAATGCCATTCTTCCCCTCCATCTTTTAACAAAAAATCATTTTCTTTGGCAATTAATTCTTGTTGGTTTCTCAAGACAGATTTCACAGATTGGTTAAACTTTTCCATTAACTTTTCTCAGGAGGTTTGAGCATACTCTTGGAAAGATGGTAACAAGGTGTAATCGGAAAAGCAGCTAGACTTTTCAAGGTGGTTGTTGGGTTGTTTTTCTTGTTGTTCAGTAGCTGATCAATGCAAAATCATCCAAGCTCTCCTGGAAGCAAAGGCTGGAGCCTAGACGTGACATGGGGTCTGATGGACTCCTTGGTTGAAATGCTTTCTCTCACGCAGGGAAGTTTGTGTTAACCTGCTTCCCGGTGACACAGTTTCAGAGGAAGAGTGTGGAGTCCGTAGCCAAAGGCCCTAGTTTGGTTGCTTCCCTGAGAGATGGAAACTTTAGATGAATTGTCTCTCTTAGCTGAGGAGTTGGATATGTATTTCAACTGTTTTGGCGTACACACTAACCATCTGACTGCTTTAGACCTGGCCCTCCAGAGTGGTATGAAAGGAAAACATAAGACATTTCTTGTTACTTATCTAATGGATGTTTTAACTATCCTTGAGGAGACAGCTCTAGTCTGGGACTCTTGTGTCAGTGGAGGCACACACCAATCTATTAAATCAGAGCAACCTGCTCTAGAAGCAGCAAGGCTTCAAGCCCATGTGGGTAGCATTTTTCATTGGGTTTTTTTTTTATCCTCTGTTTGTCTTTCTACTGTGTGCATCTTTTGGAGCACCGGTGTTGCGGTTGTTCAGGTGTCCCTGAACAGAGAGAGACCTGCTCCCTTAGCTGGGGGTTTCTATCTGTACTGCTACAGAGACTTTTTGTGGCATCCCTGATACCACTAGCAGAGGCTGGGACTGGATAATGCATCGATCCTTGGTTTCAAAACAGAAAGCTTTTAAGAAATCGTCTGAGTGGCCAGATGTTGTCTTCCCCTTCCCCCCTCCAAATTCAAATATCCTAACATTCAAATATTGTTAATCCTGTGTCATAGTTTGGAAAATATAAGGCATTTATTTTTCATATCCTTAACATATTTATGGAGACCTGCTAGGATGTAATAAGAAAGTTAGTTTGCTTTTTCCCCCCCTAGATGTAATGCTAAGGTGCCATTGTGTTAATGAAGGTGGCAGTGATGTGAGGAGTGTACTCGGTGAGGGCTGGATCTGTGGGCTCTGTTCCCCATGGGTTTCTCAGGAATGTTCTAGTGCCCCCATACAAATGAAACCGCTGGAAATGGAACACTGTACTGAAAGCTGGCAAGTGTTAAGTGTCATTTTGAGCAAAGCTCTTAGCTAATTTTATGCTAATCTTTTGAAAGTTTTACAACTGTGTCAACTCTGTGGTTCTTTTGTGTGTAATTTTGCTAAGGGCAGCTTCCCAACCTTCTTGAAGTTGGTGGCAGAATGCCTTTGACTCCTTCAGCCTTTAAATCTTCCATGTATCAAGACCGTACAAGTAAATAAACTTTTTTCTTCTGTAACTTTGACTAAACCTCGCTACGCACACACAAGTTTTGCAGAACATTAAAACCAGGCAAAATGCAGCACATACGCTATTTATAAGTTGTAGAATTCCAATTTTCTTCAAAGCCAGATCTGCTGCAGTATCATACAATTACTTTCACCTGTGTATATGCTTTTACTTCCAGGACTTGCCTTAAAAGTGTTTAAAAGATAGGAAGGAATTTCTACCAGGAGATAGCATGAAAGATCAAATGTTTTTCCTGTCTTCATTTTCTTTATCTCTTTAGAAGGCTTAGAGACAGCAGCAGGTAATTTGAGGTCTACATTTTTTGAAGAACTTCAGCCCCTAGCTGTTCCCATTACCAAACCAAGTCTTCAGGAAAAAAAAAAAAAAAAAAGTTGGTTGCTTCATAAGGAGGTCTAGCAAGAGCTGGCTTCTTTTAGAAGAAGAAAAAAAAATTGTTCTTCCTTAGCTTCCATTTAAACAAAAATTGAAATAACCTAAAAAGATGAAAAGCAAAAAAGGAATGATATTCAGCAAACATGGGATATGTATAAGGGAAGTAGCCCCTCGAGTAGGGTTCTAAAAGAGTGAGGAAAACATGTTTTTACCTGGCTTTGTCCTCGTGTGCCCTAGGAATTAAAAAGGGGTGGCAAATAAAAGGAATGTGTGCTAGCAGCACCGGCGGGGGCTGAATCCTATCTTTAGAGTCCCAAAAAGTCCTTTCCTGAGCCTAGTTTGAGAACATTACACAATCCCTGTGGCCCATGACAAAGAGCTGCAATCACAAACAGCTTCTCGGTTGTTTAAAAACAAGACATGAGGTTTGTGTGGGGCAAAAAATAGCGAGTGTCTGCTGGATTGTGAAAGCTGAATTTTGAGGAAAGTGAGGTTTTTCACTCCGCATGTGTTCTCGCGCTGAATTTACCACATGCCACAATCCTCCTCTTCATCCTCCCCTTCGTCTTTTCTTTCAATGATACTAAACAAAACACCATCAACATTTCTTAGAACTAAAAATGTTTGCTACCACTCTAGCATTTTACTTAAGAAATGTGGTTTAGTTTCCTTAGATGGAGGACTTGTTTCCTTGCATGTGACTCCTTAAATTTTCCTGTGTTATCAAAAAACCTATTAAAAAATAAGTAGGCCTTTTAAAAAGGCAGTCTAGCTTTTCATAGCTCTATTCCTCAAATTCAACCTCTTAGCTTCCAGCTTTGTGTTGGTGGCACCCATTGCTGCTTGGTGCTGCTAACCCCGACCGCCTGGCTGCCTTTGCAGCCGAGGGGACTGGTGAAATGGTTCTGCAAGTCCCAGGCTCTGTAACTCTGTGTAAATTTGGAAGAAAAGCAGACTAAATCGGATTGAATTCTGTTTATTTGAGCTTCATTTGTGTCTTTGCTATTTTCCCCACATTGCTTTGCATAGGATCTGCCCTGTAAAGTGTAGTCCAGTAAAGCCGTTAAATTCACTTACATTCACTGTGGGTATTGAGTTTGAAGCTGGTGGGAGAAGGAGCAAGTGAGGTTGAACTTTTCTCCTTTCTGAAATGGCATTGCTCAAAATTTCCAGAAGGCTTAAGGAAGAAGCTAATGTTTTAATTGCCTTGTATTTCTCCAGCTGAGATTAATAGTGCTGTCAGCCACGAAGCTGAAATACATGCAGGAAAAAAAAGCATGGGAAGGAAGACAAAGCCTCACTGATTCACTCTGAAGGGCCAAATCCTGCTCCTTTGAGTCTCTCACTGGCTGTGTATTATGGAGATTTAAGGGCAGCTGGTCATGGTTTTGTTACACAGCAGCTGGACTAGATGATAATTGTAGGTCCCTTCCAACCAAATTGTTTTATGTCGTGTACCCTCAGCTGTAATAAAATGTGCGTATATACATAAATATAAGAACTTGCTCAGTAATTTCTAGTGGAAAAAACTATAACTTCTGTGGAAGGAAAAGAGATTTATACTGGGGTTCCTGGGCCTGAGTCATCTGCTGGGACACTGAGGAAGGCGGGGGGGGAACTGCTGCTGGAGCTGGGTAGAATGTACTTCACTGAGGGGGTTGCAGGTGGGTTTGAAGCTATCTGCTGGTTTCACTTGTAACCCTACTTCTAAGTCTGGTGCCTTCTTTTCTTAAGGGGACTTGTTCCCCCTTCCAGTTATTGTGCCAGCAAGAATATACATCAATGATTATGTTGTAAACCTGAAGGACACCCCAGCTAAGTAGAAAGATGCGTTGCTCTTATTTTGCGTTGTTTTTTTTTTTTTTCCTCTCCAATATAGATACAAATTATTCATGTTGACTCTTCAGTGTACGCTGGGAATAATTAAAGATGAAAATAAGACCTTATTGTAAGGAAAGAAATATTAATAAGAGAAAGGAAAAAAAAAATTAACACTTGCTACGTGGTGTTTGCTCCTCTGAGTGTTTTTAAGGTTGTCAGCTGGCAGGGGGTGTTCAGTCCAAACAGATGTCCCTTTTCTCAACTGGAGACTGAAAGCAGAGGGACGAACTGGATTTTTCATGGTTTGTATTTCTCGTGAGAGACCAAGTGATGTGAAACTTTAGTTTCTACGTTACCAGAGAGAAAACAGCTGTTTCTGTGAGCTTCGGCTACAGATTTCCAGTCACCCTTCTGCTCAGCTCTTGCTGCCAGCAAATGCTGGCGGTTTGTATGGTGCGTGGTTCGTGCAGAAGGACACAGCAGAAGGTGGGGGAGAGGTGGCATTTGTGGGTGCCTTGTGGCCCCTGTGTAGGGTATTAGATGTATTTGTGTAACTAAGGGATGTTTTGGGGTTTTTTTTTTTTAATTGAACTTATACTTGAAGTAACCCTCACCCCAAAGTCTCTTGCAAATATGTGTAAGAGGGTGGGGGGATTTGAATAATATGTGCAACTAATTTGCATATTTTATTCAGAGGACTAAACACGCATAAGATACAGTACAAACATTTTCTATACTTACTGTTGGAAATGGAAGTTATCAAAGATCCCTTGGAACAAAGAAGGAAGAGATAGGTTAATTAGAAATAATCACATACGACTAAAATAGAAGCATAGGTATAATTTTAAGAGTTGAAAGGATGGATCTGCATAATAATGTACATTATTGTGAAGAAGCCTTAGTTACAGTCTCCTGTTTTTCTGCAGTAGGGGAGATGGATGTGAGCTTAGTCTCCTGGTTTTATTTACTCTGGTGAATACCAGTCGTGATTCATTCTCACTAATGAGATCAAAGCCCAGAGTTCCCCTTGCACTACCACGCTACTTCAAAGACGTTAATTGCTTCTCCAAAATATATGTATCTTGGCAAACCCACTGAACTTCATTTTGTTTTTACAGGTGCTTAACCAACCTTTGAGCTTGAAAAAAAATATTATTTATTATATGGCCCTTTATGCCAAATGAATCGATGAGGGGATTACTTTCCAGCTTAGCTGTTGTGAAAACAAACCCTGGCAGGTAGCAGCTCCCTTCGAGCCTAACCAAAGGTCACTCCTGGGCTGGGTGTGGGAGCTCATGTAGGACATGCTGATAGAGAGATAAGGATGATGAACTTTTATTTTCAAGCTTGAGAAATTGATAAGGCAGTGGAACTGATAAGATAGTAGTGTAATGGCTTTCTAAATGGGTTTAAATAGGATTGGCACTGAAAAAGTGTTGGCAAATTATGGCTTATTCACTTCCACCCTTGTGGAATGTACCCCCGTTCATCTAAATTGACTCTTACTGCTGCTGCCATGGACCAGAAAAGTTCGCCTGTAAGGCAGTTATTTTATTTAACAGGCCAGATTGCAGACAGTTATGCTTAAAATATTAACAAAAAGAAATGTAGAAAAAGAAGGAAAAAAGTTAGGGAGGTCCTGTTGTTTCATAAGGCAAGGTACATTCCAGCAGATGTGTATTGCAGGTGTAGATGAGCAGTGCTCTGTGACAATCCTGTTTCTAATTTTCCTCTAATTTCCTTGATTGCCTATGAGTTAATTGTGTGTGTAGTGATAGAAAGACTTCAAAATGCTGCTTCATCAGTTAATTAAGAATAAATCAACACATTTTTAAAAGGGGGCAAAATAGTTTTAGACTTGTATTTCTTTCATTGAGTGGTAACTGCTTATTTAAAAAAAAAAAAAATAATTCTTTTTCTTCTCCTGAATCAATGGTCCGCAGTCCTGATGTGTAATTGGCTACTGAATTGGAAATGAACTGACTAAACAACTGTTAGCATACTAATTAAGAGATACTTTTATATTTCTAGATGTCTCAAACACCTCTGCACTGCTTGTATAAAGAATACTGGGACTGAGCGGCGCTTTGGTTTTAGTTCGCTAAGGAGTTTACACGAGTATAAATATAATTGCACCTCTTTTTTGCCAATTGATTTTATTACAGTGGTTAATGGTTTGTTGAATAGTTTATTGGATAATGAATGTCATTTCCTTGTATTATACTATAAATAACTTGGCAAATTTTTAATTAGGATAATCATGGTAGCTTTCTCTACTGCTGTAATCAAGCTTTGCTTTCTGCATCCAAGAACTAATGTACATCTCTATCAAGTTAGACCAATTATGTTTTTCTAGAGAGTACAAGATTTTGCTGATTGTATGTTTGGTTTGTTGTTTTTTGTTTTTTTTTTTTTAATAACACTGTCCTTTTTGAATCTTGGTTCTGCTTCTGTTGAAATGATAATTAACTCCGTTGGATGAGTTTTAATTACTTTAACATTCTGATTAGAAGAATGCAGAGGACAGAAGTTTTGTTCCACAGAAGATTTTGAAGTTTGGCTTTTGGTAGCATTGAAGAAAATCAGGCATTTCCTAGTTTTACTGTATAAAGAAGTCTTAAAAAATACCCTATAAAAGTTAAATGCTTCTTTTGGTTTCAGTTGTAATTTCAATCCCATTAACAGATTTAAAAATAAAAAATACAGAAAATGAGAAACAGTTCGAAAAAAAGTTTGCAAGTGCTCCAAGTACCTCGTGGAATGATCTCCTGTAGAGGGGAACCCATTGTATGGAGCAAGCCCTTATCTCCAGCACAGCTTGGAGATGCCCCAGGGTCTCAATCTCTGAAGGGTGGGCAGAATGGCATCACTGTGTCCACAGACCCACCCGATACTTTGGAAAGAACTTCCATGGCCACAGGGCTGTATATTGGGAGGGAATAGTTTCCATCTGCTTCCTTGGCCACCTCTACTTTCTTTGACTATATAATGTTTAATCCATTTGTGGTTTAGAAGTGTCTGACTGGCCTTTACTAAGAAAGCTTGGTGCCAGGGTAGTGCTATGAATCTTACACTGACAAAAGTCACCCAGATGGGAGTTGTGTCCAAATAAATACTACAGGTTTATTCAGGCACTTCATTTTTATGTGGAATTGTGCATTGTTCGGTAGGATTCTATTTCTTTCAGGCCAGGATTTCACCAGTGCAGCAGGGGAGAGATCTGAACTGTGCTGCTCTAAGGGTGAGTGGGAGGCAATGTGCAGCTGCAGTAGAGGCTTTCAGTTCATGTCTCCATTTCAGGTGCTTTCTTCTGCTTTCGTAGTTTGGAGATCAACCTGAAGAGGGCAAAAGTGCTCAGGGCTTCTTCAGTACCCTGAAAATACTCTATTTACATCCTCAGCTAAGATTGTCAAGAGTGGAAAACGTTAAAAAGCTACATTGTGATTCAGGAGGGAAATCTTGTCTTGCATCTGATGTCTTGTTATCTTCTGGAGCTCTTCTGAAGGGATGCTCTAATGAGTTGAATGTGAGACAGCAGGAGAGATACTTGCAGCTATTGTTAAATCCCCCATGCCCATCTCATGCTGCTCTACCTTGAGCATGTTCTCTTTTGAGTGTTTCAGAAGTTGCTGATTGAAATTTTTTTCAATTAATTAGTCTTAATCAGAAACGAAGTCTGTTTGTCAAAGTGAAAAGTCTTACACGTATGTGGAAAGTAGATCACATCTCCAGAAACTTCTAATGAAGAGGAGGGTCTTTGGGTTTGTGAAGGAGTTCTTGACCAAAAAAATAGATTCCAACTCTCATTTTGCTCTTTTGAGGAAGAAGCAGTTTTCTACCACCTACAACTTCATAAAACATTCATGAAGATTCTGTCTAACCATATTGCTGTATTGTGACCGATGATAGATCTACAGAAAAGCCAACTCCTCCCCAGAAACCAGACATGTACGCAGATTCACATTTACCCTTTCCTCTAGTACCTCTGTAATAGTAACAGAGGGACCTAGTTTATAGTAGGGGCTGCCTGATTTTGTGCTTCTTCTGCGGCTGATGATATAAATACCCATTTCACTGTGAAGATTTGCATGTTGCTAGTGTGTCTTTCTCTGCAATGCAGGTTTCTTCAGCTTTGTGGCCACAACACAGCTAACACGCAGAGCTCTAGCTGCTTGCTCGCTGCAGTTTTGCAATTATGTCGTCAAATGCAAATCTAAACATATGGTCATTTCTATAAAATATGGAGCCTGAGAAAGCTGAAGAGAGCAATGATGAGTCAAAAAAAAAAAAAAAAAAATCCAGTGGCAATGCAGAGTTAAATGTCAATGTCTGCATTGTGCCTATTTAATATTTCACAGGAATGCTGTCAACTTGTTACAGAGCCCAAAGGATTTATACATTTTTTTCTGACAGATGATCATGATTCCCATCAGTGCACTTAATGCCAACATCTGTAGGGTTCCACCTAATTTGGGAAACAAATATATTCTGTCCTCGTCAAAAAAGAAGACTTTGTATGTTCCAGGAAATGCTTATTACTTTAGGGTCATTGCAATTAAGTGGAGGACAGGCCTTTTTAAAGGGGTATGGCACGGTAACATTATGCTTTCCTTTTGGCTGCTGTTTTTAAATGTAATTTGGCTGAATCCAGCTTCTGATCTTCATAACTCAGTGGAAAAAAAATGCTATTGATAACAACTGAGTAAACACATACATTTAATGTATAAACATGCTCATTAGAGTGTGTTATGGAAAGTTTTGACCATACTGTCTGTGCTTTATGGATCAAGAATGTTGGGTATGTGTTTTATATAAGAGTTTTATATCCTATTCAGAAGTTTTCCTTCAGCTCCACTTTAATTTTTCAATTTTATTTTATGCCTGTATTGGTTATCAGGGAAAGTCTCTCCAAGTCTAGCTTTTTTTTTTTACCTTCTTTACAGTAAATGATGGCCAGTGTATATACTACTGCCTAAGACCACCTATATAAACATTCCTGTTTCTCGTGTCTCTTCTGACGTCTTCACAGATGAAGATACTCCCTTCAGCCTTTGTTTCATTCTCCTAAAGAAATAAATTTCACTTGATCTCTTCTCTTGGTGATCTTTATTCCCTAGGTCATATTTCAGCAAGCTGGAATTCTTTATGAGTACACCCACATAAACAATTCTCAAGGAAAAAGCTTTTGCATGAATTAATTTTGTATATGTAAATGTAGTTGTATGATAGCAGTGTAACATTACTGCAAGTAGAAGTAGAGCTTAGTGCTCTTATGTCCTGCTGGGGAGAGTACACCAGAAAACTCAGGGAAGAGATGTCTGTCTGGGTTAATGATATAATTGCACACCTAGAGGAGGAAAAGCTTGACCAAAATTTATTAAAAATGATGACAGACTTTCTCATGAAATATTTGAAAACTAATAGAAAATGCAGACAGTGGGAGATGTCAGTTTGTATCTGGTAAGGTGCAAAAGACCTGCAACTTGAGTTAATTCAGAGAGGTCGTTACTTTAAAAATGCTCATAAAATGACTTTCCTATAATCTGTGGAGTTCTGCAGTTTTCTGTTATTCATCACTTCTAAGTTACGTAAGGTAACTATCTAGGTTAGGTTCAGTGTTGATGAATTTTAATTTATGCAGTGCTTAAAGCAGTTACCTTCAGGGTTGGGGGGAAAAATAGGACTTTTTTCATGAAGAAGTCCCTTTTATGTTAGTGGTGTTTGATTACAAAAACTCTAGAAGGTTTTTTTTTTTACCTGCTGCAGGATGCTAGTTCGTATATATATTTTTTAATAAAATGTTTGCTTTTGATTGATAAATGTACTATTATGTACTGAAATGTCAGCCTTGAGATTGTCTTGGTCCTGTGTTCTTTCGACAAGATGAGGAAGCACAACAGTGTCTATCAGTGAATCTGATCAGAATAAAAATGAACTTGTAAGCCAATAAAGTGAGTCTGAGCCACTTTATTAGAAGCAGCATTGAGTTAAACAGGAGTGATACTGCATTTGGTTTTGAATGATGAATAGGACTTCAGTTTCAAAGGTTATTTTCTCTGTCTACTTGATGCATATGTAGTGTAGCGCTGACAAAAGGTTCCTTCTGACTCACCTGTTTCCCCTACGGATTTTGGAGGTGCAGAGGGCCAGTTTTTAAGTGTATAAAAGATGTTTCACACAAGCTAGTACCTCCTTGGGCTGCTTTTTTTGTTTTGCCTTCATCCTGATAACTTTTAAGACTTTTTGTCTATTTTCGTTTTTCTTGTCTGTCTTATCTCCAATATAATTTCATCCCATTTCTGTTTCCTTAACAACAGTCCCATGGTACCATTGGCCTTTTCCCTCTTCAAATGAGAGAGACTTCTTTCCTCCTGGCAGCTTTTCTGAGGCATCACTAAGTAATGTCCCTTGGTAGAAACAAGAAGGGAGATGGTGCATAGTGACGTGTTTAGGCCAACACAGAAAACTATGAGGACCACACAACGTCTTTGCTGTCCTTGCTGAGGTCAGGCACAGTAGGGGAGTAAAACCATGAAAAGCAGTTCTCATGGAAGCGTCCAATAAAAGTTTTAAAGACCTGCTTTTTCTGGGGTAAAATCAGTGGGGTTTGGAAGAGTTCTCTGGAAACGTGGATTTGTAACTCGTTCATGTTTGTAAAGCAAGAGAGTTTTACTTTTCCTTCCTAGAGCTCACAAATACACAATTCTTTCTGCTGCAGAGGTAAAACTCATTTGGAACAGCAGATTAATCTCCGTAGGAGGGTGAACTGGTCACATGTCCACCAAAAGATGGGAAACTATGGACCTGGCTCTACCTCCTTGCTCCTCAGACTGTATTGTGTCATGCCCCTTTTAGCTAAAATGTTTTCACAGTGTGATATTTCTGATTGAACAAAGGCAAGGGAAAGTGCTGCCCAAGGTCCAGGCTGGGGTAAAATGCTGTTCTGATGTGGATCTCCATCAACACGGCAGGAGATGGGAATTAGAAAAGGGATCCAATTGGCAAATGTAAGCCAATGGCCAAGATGGTTTAAGTATTATTTCTTTTGTGAAGCACAACGTAGGTAGTTTGCATGTTTATGCCTCAGTCCATGGGAATGATGGGAACAGTGTGCAGAGAGTTCAACAGAGCCTTGAACCTTCAGCTACTCAGGCCATGAGAGACAGATGACCTGGTGAGTCTTCAGGAGGCCTCACAGTGACTCCTAAGGCTCCCTCCAGTGACTGCCTAAAATGCATTACTGTTTCCAGCTGGAGATTTTGGGAAAGGTATGAACACCTATATTTGACTTACCATCTTCTCTGTCAAATTCTAATAATGTCATGGTCCATTTAGCAAAGCAGTGAACAAAGATTGTTCATCTGCATCATCATACCCTATTTTGATTCTGTTTTTTATCTTGGGCTTCAAAACTTTAAAAGTTTTGATCAACTTTTGCAGTATTAAAATGTTACCTTCTATTTCCTCAAAAGGCAGATTTCCAAAGTACAAACACATGGGTGGTGTGAGTTTAAAAAGAGTATTCCCTTGTGTATTCAGCATCATTCATCACCTTAGGTCATCTTCAATATTAATTTCTTTTACCCGGAATACTATTTTTGTCCTCACTAATAACCTGAGTTTTCTTCAAAATAAACATAAGGTTTATTTTTCTTGTTAAATTGCCCTTAAAATCTCTTGGATTTTTTTTTGTGTTTGTACATTCCAGGATTTGAAAAGCTGTTGTTCCTTAAAACTACTTTATGATAGTGATCGTTACTAGGTAGTAAATAACAGAAGAAAAATATTTTCCCTGTGCAGATGCACAAAACAGCTTTTAAAACCTCCTGTTTATGTTGCTGAATCTTACCTGATGTTTATTCCAAACCCATCATAAATTAATTTAGTCTCACAATGCAATCTTCAGAAATATCTTTGCAACCATTGCTGGGGTTATTTTCTTTAATGCTGCTGAGGAAAATGAGTCTAAGAAGTGGTTTAAAATGTATCCTTGAAACATAGAGTAGGACTGCAGGGGGGTGAAAAAATGTCCTGCATTGTTATCAGTTAAGTAGAAGGTAAATGATGAAAAATTATTAATTTATTAATTCCTAAGCCTTAGTTTAGTTATACATGGTTCAATCAATATCTGTCTTCTAATAACAGAACTTGTGCTTAAAGTCTAAAGGCTTGATATTAATCAGCCCGTAACAGCTTAATATTTGAATAACTTAGTCATTGGAAGAGAAGTCAAAGGCTGTGTGAGAGAAAGCCTGGACATCTCTTAAGGTGAAAAGATTAATTCCCTTCTGATCTCATAGTTTAGGTAGATGAAAGTCAAGGCTAAGGTGACTAGGGAGGAGTTCCTTCCAGCCATGATGGTCAGCAGCAGTGTCCCACAATGTGCTTAATATCAGTTCAACAGAACTTCACTGGCTGGTTTAATTGCAGTCCATAAGTGATGGTGTAATAGTGTTCCTTAATTGAATTGGAGACAAGGTTTTTACTTCAGTGGAAGTAAATACAGAGGTCTTTGGATCTTCTTAGGAATTAATGTGCCTTAGTTACTGGTGCTTGAATACACTTCAGTAAGCCATATCTCTATTTTTACTCTCTTTTTAACCTTTTTTTCTGTTTTAGATAAAAGACTAGGTGCCACCATTCTGGTACAAGTGTGCTGTAAATGGCACTTCAAAATTTACTTGAGCATCATTATTGAGGAGGCTCAAACAGTTCAGATCTTAATTGATATTAATAGGAATAACTCTCAATGACATGCATTTGGCAAGCCAGGAGTTGCAGCTGTTCTCAACGGTAGTGGCAGTAACAAAGATAATTAATTGTTTTTCCCTGGGAGATATATTTAGATTGTACAATCTAAATATTCCATTCCCTGAGCCCTAATTCAGACTTGTATTTGTTCTGCAAATACAGTAAGAGAAACTGAAGTTAATATTTTTTAACTGTAACACCATAATATAAGCTACTGCAATTATTTTTAGGAAAAAATATGTTAAATGTTTATTGCACAAGCTTTCAAATGATGACTAACTGATGTATACTGTACATGATTTTATTAACAAAATACTAATTTGAAAATTTTTGTTTAATAAAAAAAAGCTTTGTAAGAGTGGATTTATAAGGTCTGGTATTTGAACTGGCCCCAGCAGTAATGTATGAAGTGTATCATATTGAATATAGTAGAGCATGTGATCCTGGCAGAGTTGTAGACCAAAAGTATTCTTGAGTGACCACAGCTTCATTTGGGAAGAACTCAGCATTAGAATCCTCCTGGTTTACTAAGGAGTATGTCAAGGTTCAGTCTTGAAGTACACAAGGATGTGCTAATGGCACTGTAAATAAAATGTTAAGACCCATCCTGCAAGAAACCTTTTCTTGGGTTATTGATTGTCAGGCTTTAAATTCTTTACATTTTACTTAAAACATTGTTCTCAATGGTAAGGAATCTTCACGGGTACTTCCCCTAAAGATAATCTCACATTGAGATGACCATTGAAGTGTCTGGGGAGCGGGCACAGCAGTGGCACCAGGGAGGGAGATGCTAAAGCTGTACCGCTGCAAACGCCTCCTGTGTCCCCTGCTCCAGGGGTGTTCTATTGTGGGTGGGCTGCACGCCTGGAGAGTACTTGCTTTTGGTCCTGGTTCTCGAAGCTGTAATAGATATACCCCCAAGAGTCTGTATTCGTGTACTTTAAGTGTGGGGGTTTTATTAATGCTTATTTTAATAGGGGTTGTAAAACTCATGCATTTAAATGCTGTTCTATAAAGTGGTGGAGTTCTGAGTGAGGGTTTCTTTCACCAGTTATTTATTTCTACAATGTGAAGTCTCTAGTGGAGGTTTAATTTTGTCTGCTCCGATAACATCCACCCTGAAAACACAACATGCGTGGAATACTCTATTGCTTGCTACAATAGTAATTTCCTATTACAGGTTTAAAATCTGTGGTATCTTAAAAAGCAGATAGCAGCCCCTGGGTGGGAACTGCTGCTGTCTCTGCTGGGCTGGGAGCAGAGGAGGCAGTGTCGGCTTTTCCCGAGCAAAACAGGTGCCCTCCAGCAGCTCCACAAACATGTCCCTTCATAGTCAACATATGAGGCTTTATTTCCCCCTAAACTAATATGGCACTAAACCACTAAACTAAACATTTACCTTTGTGATGTAAATATTTCCTAAGCTGAGCTGCTGTCAAATTGTGCAGTTATTTGCTCTGCTCGCTGAGAGATGCAGACTTTGCAGCAGGAGAATCTGTCATTTATGAATGGGATAAAGCTCTTCTTTCACTTGCATCTTAAATGAAATCTAAATTATACATCATGCCTTGCATACAGCTAAAGTAATAGGTGTAATGAAAAAATGATTGCATGTAATCAGTAGTAGTAGTGAGCTGAATGTTTTGTCCTGGATGTTTCCTTCAGCCTACTGCCCAGAAAAGCTACTTTGTTAGTGTGTTGAAAGAAGTTACTTGAATTCATCAACTGAGTTATTTGAAACCCCCTTTTCACTGGATCTTCCTGTGTTATTGTGACCAGTATATGGGTGGAGTATCAGTAACATATTAAAAACATTGCACAATCTAGGCTGGCATTCAGGTCTGCATCTTTTCAACAAGGGCAGATTTGAGAGGTCAAACTGCTTTTGCTTGTGTCCTAAAGTACAGTGGACTGCTCACAATGAATCCTCAGCTGGGGGAAATGTCACAGAGTGACAGAGTCAAAAGATTGAGTCCAACCCCCCCCCGCCAGATCTAGGTTAGGTCACCCAGGAACACATCCAGGTGGGTTTTGAATGTCTCTAGAGAAGGAGACTCCACAACCTCCCTGGGCAGCCTGTTCCGGCATTGTTACCGTCAGTGTGAAGAAGTTTCTCCTCTAGGTTTACATGGAACCTGATGTGTTCCAGCTTGCACCCATTGCCCCTTGTCCTATCCTTGGATGTCACCAAGAAGAGCCTGGCTCCATCCTCCTGACACTCACCCTTTACATATTTATGAACATTAATGAGGTCACCCCTCAGTCTCCTCCAAGCTAAAGAGCCCTGGCTCCCTCAGCCTTTCCTCATAAGGGAGATATTCCACTCCATTATCTTTGTGGCTCTGTGCTGGATGCTTATAAAAACTTAAAAATGGTGCTGTAAAGAGGGAGAAAGAAGTTTAAAAAAAAAAAAAAAAAAAAAATTATTTTTATCATAGATCAGGCCAAACCACCTTCCAAGGCATCGTATGGATTGCATCTGGTTCAGTGATTTAGCCCAGTTGCTGAGGTTCTGCTGCAAAGAAAAACTAGCACAGCGCCAAAGAAACAGCCAGCTCACTAAATCCCCGACTCAGAATCACTTGCAAGTGAAATCGTTCTGCTGTGGAGCTCCAAAGCTCTGTCTGTCTTCTGGGGAGAATTGCCTGGTTGTACAGTTATGCATCTCTCTCTTTCCTGCTGCTAGAATATAATTAAAATTGCTAAAAATACATGCTTCCTAATATTGTTTGGTTTTTTTCTGTGTAGGCATCTGCTATTATTCTATACTTAAGGGAGGAGATGCTATAAAAATGAATGCTACTGAACTCTCTCGGTCCATGCTACACAGAGATATGTGAAGTCTTTACAACCTCATCCAAAGTCCTATAAAATCTTTAATTTAAATATATATATATGTTCTGAGGAACCTGCTGGCTTTGTTAGTTTTACCAAGTATTTTTACCTATCAGAAGGGAGGACACTTTTGAACTGTGAACTACCACTTTCATGCTAGCCTCTGAGAATCCACGGTTATAGTACTGAAGAAATTAGTAGAACAAATGGGGGCATAATTACTGTGCTTTTACAATACTGACATCATACCTAATTATAGTTTAATCTACAGAACATACTGTTTGTTTAATAAGTCCCAGCAGAGATAGTTCAAGCATATGTTTTAACATCACCTGGAGGTAGCTGGAAATGACTGTGGCAACACTGTCGTGAGTGACAGTTTACAAAATTTTATGTATTTTCCAGTTTCTGGCATGGTTCATATTTGATATGCATGAAGACACTTAAAAGGGAAGTAGTAATAAGCAATTAGAGCCCAAGTACCTCGATGCAGAGAGTCTTTGTTCTCCTTTATGTGTGCTAAACCAAATGTATTTCTTAGCACAAGCTCAGCAGCTTGTGCTGAAATCCTGGGCACCCTTCCTGCTGAAGTGAGGTCTGGTTATTGCTAACAAAGGTTAATTATTGATCATCCTTCTGACTTGCTAAAAAGAAGGTATCTGGAGGTTTTAGCCTGATCTTGCTATCTGACGATGTCTTCTCTTAGTTTTTATTTAAAGATGGTCTTTTATTTTTTTCCTGAATATGAAGCTGTTGGTTTCCTCTCCCTTCTCAGCCATCACTTGAATTTTAATTATCATTCCTCACATGTGGAAAGTCTCAAAATTTTAAGATTTATGAACAGAAGAGAGTGGGGACCAAAAGGAGCCTGAGTTTGTGTTTGTTGTCCTCTAGCCAGTTTTGCTGTAAGGTGGGACCTTCCTCTAGGAAGTCTGTGGTATGTCCTATTTATTCAGGTGCCCACTAACTCCTCACTCAGCACATCAGGCTTATGAGCCTCATTTCCTGCAGTGAAACTCTTAAAAGTTCAGATTGCCTTGGCTACCCTTCAGTCCTCAGATACTAGGACAGTTTGAATTAAGCAGGCATGTTAAAAATGGAATTACTTCATCCTGGGTTTCCATACAACTAAAGAACGTGTGTGGACTCATGCATAGCCTCACGTCGATTCTGGTCTTGATGCTGTCTTTAGTTTTCCAATTGACACTTTCCATCCTCCTGACTGTCCTGTGTGACACAAATAGCCTTAGAGACTGCAGGCATCTGAAAAAGCAATAGCTGATGCAAGGCTTCCCATAGGAGCACTGTCTTTGAATGAAATGTTAACCCCATAAGGACATGGGAGGTGTTTGGTCTGTCAAGTGACCGTTTGGCAAAAAACTTTTTTTGTAATTCTGTGAAGTTACTGGATGACATTGTATCAAACATTGGCTCTGTTTCCCCCCATATATGTTTTATAACTTTTATTCAAAATAAAAATGAACATTTTTGAAGAATGATAGAATTTCACCTTGATAAGCCAGAGGAATAATTAACTAGACTTACAGTTCTTTGGTGTTGGCTTGCCTTTGAATAATTAAATACCGAATTTATGTATTTGATTGATTTAAAAAAATGTGGCAAAAGAATTAATAAAAACATTTTAATGGGGTTTTTTTAATAGCATTAAACAATTCAGAGTGATAGGGCTTTTCCTTGCGTGATGAAGTGATGGTAATCCTAGAAGGCAACCTAAGACAAGAGCTCCTTCCTGCAAGAAAGCTCTGGGCAGAGATGGATGATTCCTCCCTTGCTTTAAAAAGTTTTGTTGTCAGTTCATGCTTGAGGCCTGTGATGGTCTTCTCATCCTTTTATCAACTCAACTCTTCTCCCTAGTGACAAAGCTTTGACTGTTTCCTTCTTGTTTCCAGGGAGCAAATGGGCATATGTGCTCATTAATCCTACGTGTCGTTACTCAAGGCTCACATTACTCACCCAGTGCTATTCCTGCTGTCCCGCGGGGGGGTAATAAATCTGAGCAGGGGTGGCTTCAAAACTTGTTTGTAGGTAGCTGGGTGACACTGTGCTGGTCTAGGTGGTGTCATATGCATATATGTTGGCAATATTTTTATGAAGCAGAAAGGTACTTCAGACATGAAGTCCATCTGTTATTTTGATGTGATCCTGCTTCATATCGCTGCTGTTTTCGACAGGCAGCAAGCTGCCCTTGTTAATACTATTTAAACTTTTCCAATGAGATTTTTTTTTGTTAAATAGTACATCTTCCTACCTCTAAATAATGTTTGTCTACTGAGGTATTCACATTCAAGGCATACAGACAGCAGCAGCTAATGTCACAATACGTTGTTTTTTAGTGGTGTGAAAATAATTATTAAAGGAATACATTTCTAAATTACACCTTAAATTATTACTCTTGTATCATGCTATCAAAAGCCAGACCTGAACTGCAGACCACAATTTTAACTACTGTCCTGACTGTTAAATTGCAGTTAAGCCTAAATTAGCTGACCCTTCAGTGTGCCATTGACTTCATTCTTACAATTTAACTTAGAACTGTTGATGGGAGTCATTTAAAATAATGGATATGACTTCTGTAAGGCCCAGAATAAATATGGAGCCATTTGTATGATGGGAGATAATTTTAAAATGACTTACATGAAAAGAGATTTTTGTTGTTGTTGTTGCAAGTTTATAATGTTACTGTCACACTTTTAATATGTGTTCTGAGCTTTTATGACATTAAAGTTAGTCAGTATCCAAATAGAATTGAACATTTAACCCTGGTAATAAGACTCTTTTCAGCTGTTTAGGTAGATTGTAGAAAGGAGTTTTAGCCTGGTTTTCTCCTAGTTCTTTCATTCTTCCAATAATTGAGTTTTGTATAAGGATATCTTAGTCTTTAACCTCATTTCCCTGCAGATTAATTATTCCAATATAAAATGGACATGTATTAAACATATTGCTTACGGTAGCAGACTTGGCCATTTCATATAAATCTTCTTGCATAAACCCAAACCTTCATATTTAAGAATTCTCTGGTCATTAAAATTGAATTATGTAAAAGGCTTCCATCTGCTATCAAAACCTGTTCATCATTATTCCATGTCATTTTTAAGTGGGATCATTCTGAGAGATGCTTAGTGACAGCAGGCTTGCCACTCCTGGCTATGAGAGCGTGGTAGGACAGGGCTTCCTTCCTAGCTGCAAGAATATCTTAATGTTTGTCTTCTGATAAGGTTTTCTCCAAGAATTTTGTTCTTGCTTCTCCTGCCTTGCCATCTTCCATGTAATTGGGTGCTATATTCATGTACTTAAATTGTGTACAAGTCACAAGTTCTTCCATACATCTCCCCCAGCCCATTACATTAATCGCTGTGGGATAAAACCAGCTTTGCCATCCATCAAGTTCGGCCGCTATCTCCGTGACACTGATCATGGTTAGCAGAGCAGTTAGCATTAAATGATTGACAATGGAAGGACAAAAGAGTGGGTAGAGAAGATAGATAGCCCCGTGTTACTGCGCTTAAGTGTGAGCTGTAAGCGGCAGTTCAGAGCTGGGTAAATAGTGTCTGATTGCTGCAATGACAGCTAGGCTGCCCCTTACGGCAAATGGTCTCTCCGTAAGAGTAGCTGAGGACTGGAACAGATGAGCTGAGGAGGACAGAAATTTCACTGCAGGATTTAAGAACTCTGTTGATAGCTGTGCACTAGATATGCCTTCAGAAATGAGACTGTGGTTTAGTTTGAAGGAGCTGGACTGGGTTACCTCATGAGGCCATGGCTAGTCTTGGGTGTTTTGAGGCTCTCTGAAGTCACCGAGGACTCCCAGTTGTTCCTGAAGCACATGAGTGAGAGAGAAGGGAAAAAGGCCCACTGAATCCAAATGAAGTAATAGAATGTGAGCTCTTGAGATTTTTCTTGAGCAAACTGTTTAGTTGCTGGAAGACTCTACGATTTCAGGACTATCTGGTACAATATTGAAAAAGTAATTTTTGGCAAAAAGGAACAAAATTTGTCCTTGAGTCCTAAACCAAAACAAACGAGCAAATCAACCACCAGTGATAACATAACCTGAACATCTTCCTCCAGGGAAATAAAAGTGAAAGCAAAGACAATAATTCAATACAGTCCAGGTACTTTATAATTCTTTCCATACTGTTCTTGTTTGTTGTTGTGTTGTGGGTGGGGTTTTTTGTGTGTGTCCTTTAAGATAACTTGCTGGTTGTTATTTTTTTTTGTTGTTCTTTCATATAACTTCCCATTATACAGTCATCTTAATTACCTACATCTTACCTAGCACAAAACCTAAAACTTAACTTTTATTCAGTGATAATAAACAGAGCAGAACCCTTCCCTTCCCTTCCCTTCCCTTCCCCTCCCCTCCCCTCCCCCCTCTTCCCCCTCCCCCCCTCCCCCCCCCCCCTCACCTCCTCTCTTCATTCCTCCCCGCC
>JAAGNO010000722.1:9064-27016 GCA_033439905.1 Ceryle rudis | reverse complement strand
AAAGGTTCTGCTTAGAAATATTTATTTTTTTTTAAGTAATAAAGGGTGGCTCTGTGTGTCCATGGTAACTATGAGAACTGGAAGAAGGTAGGAAGGTCTCTTTCCACAAGATAGAATGTTTGAAAGGACAGATAACTAAGTGCTTGAGGAATGCCACGGTACACTGAACACCTATTGTATGTATCATATACTCCGTCAGCCAGGTAATGCTGTAGTAACTAAAATTTACACTGTACTGAACTCAAGGATCTTGCAAGAGCAAGGTTGAAGTCTATCCAACCGGTATTAGAAGTATAGTGAGTCTGGTCAGGCTGGTGACTTGTCAGGCTCTGCTGATTATCTGTAAAGCATTAGCAATAGGGCCTTGGCATCCAGCAGTGTTCATTTTGTAGGGGGCCGCAGTGTTAGTTTTGTGAATAAAAAATATTTTATCTTGAATGATTGTTTTGCAATTGACATGCTACAGTCAGCTAAACACTGGAATTTGGCAGGGACTAGAACTACTCACTTCTGCTAATTTTTTTTACAGTAATTTTAAAGATTAAAAGCATTCAACAACTTTTTTTTTTTTTTTACAGTTTATTTTCTCTTCTGTGTATTCATTCCTACTCTGGCTTCTAGTCTGAATGTTCTTTAACTTTGTCCTTTACATAGTCCATACACCCAGTCCTGTTCCAGCCAAAAATAATTGCCTCAAAAGGTAGTTGAGGACTTTGCAATTGATTTTGATTGTCATTCTGAAGATAATGTGTTAAACAATTATTTACAAGTAACCAATACGCTACGTTAACTTTCAGTAAAGGCCAAGAGGTTTTTGTATGGCTGGCTTGTGTCTGAATCTCCTGCCTCTCTAAAAGATGAGAACTGCACGGGGAGTCCGTGTAGTTATCGCACAGAAACTCAGCATCCCTGGTAAGAGCTCTAGGTTCAAATAAGTATCATTTCGGTAGCTCTCTGGCTGCATATTTTCTTTTGGAATAAAGTATGCAACAAGAAGTTCTCTACTGAAGGACTTAAAGGTCACTGTATCTCTCAGTGACATGGTCGTTAGAAACGCTCTTTCCGCCCCCCCTTTTCCCTTGTCTACAGCTGATTATCTTGTGCATGGTTTTCCAAAAATGGTTCATGGGGAATTCAATTAAATGATTGCTGACAAAATGAGCCTCTTTTAAGGTCTGTGGAAACATGTAGGTATAATACAAGGCCAGAGCTGAGCCTTTGAAGGATGATACTCAATACCTAAAACTCTGAAACAGCTCATTTATGGATTAATTGCTTGCTAAAATTGTACTTCCTACACAGAAGCTGATCTAATGGGATATATATGCATAAGACAAGAGAATTAAATGATCAATCTTTTGAAAAACCTATAAAAGTAATTCATCCTTTGACCAAGACTTTGTTTTTAAGTTTTTAACCGAATGCAATTTTATTTTCATAGCTTAAGCTAGAAATTACACCCCAAAGAAAGTTGCACATGTAGAGAAGAGATGAAGAAGCTTGGCAAAATTTCTCTTTCACGAGGCTGTGTTGGCTGTTAAACCTAACTGAATAATTTTTATTCATTTTATTTGTTTTCCCAGCATTGACTTTGCATTATTTGGCCACCAATAAGACCCATATTTGTGTTATTCACAGTCTGGGTGTGGGCTGTCTTGCTGGTGCAGGTGCGCTCCTCTCTGGTCTCTAGGATACACTGGGGCAAGGATTCTCTGTCTGCTGGAAAACGTGGGGCAGTGAGGCAAGTGACACAGGGAAAGACGTGAGGTTGCAGTCTGTTTTTTTTTGTTTGAGTATTTTAAAAGGCGACGTGTACTGATTTGAACTTTTTTCCACAGCGTTTTCGTCCCTATTTCCATGCGTTTTCTTCTGTTGTAATCCATTTAATTTGCATTCTTTTTCATAACTATTTTATTACTTATTTTCTTTTCTCCTCTTTCATTTCCGATTTATGTCCCTGCAATTCTTTCAGGATCTTCTGTACTTTAGTTATCCCTTTTACCCTGCAGTTTAAACACATTTATTTGTTTTGTTTAGCCCTAATCCTCACTATTTCTTTTTTCATTATATTCCCACTTTTCATACATTTTTCCCGTAGTGCTTCTGACAAAGCTACTAAAACTACTGTGAAAACTATTCTTCATCCACTGTGTACTTCATTTTTTTCTCTGTCATCATCCTAAACCAGTTTGCTTTCCCCTCTCATGGATCTCATCCTTTTCTCTTCACTGATGTCCTAATTCTGATGCCTTCATTTTCTCTCTCACTTTTTACCTTCCCATTAACAGGCCTTTTGTCTCTCGCTGCCTTGCCACGCTACTGCTGTTTAATAGTCAGCATCACGAAAAGGAAGTATTTTGGGAAATGAGGAATGCACCCTAAGCAGGATAACTCGGCCATATTTCAAGATGATTTTGAGAGTGTTGATTTTTAGGCAATCATTGCACTTTACCAGGAATAGGTTTGCTGAAAGGGAGGTAGAGAAATCATGGTATCAAAGCGTTGTCTATTGATTAGGCATTGATAACACTTTAAATCATATTAGGGAAAAAAAAAAAAGAAAGTACATGGCATCATCAAAAGGCTTTTTGGTATTGCTGGTACAAAAAGGTAATTTTTGATAATACAGGGATTTATAAATTACAACAATCTTATGTATGAAATTTCTTGTTGAAAGATTTTTATCTGAGGTGATGCTACTTCACCGCAGGCCTCAATTACACAGAGACTCATTACAAATGTTTATAATTATAATGATACATCTGGCCTGGAGATCCTGTACTGGGAGAAATATAGTGTATTTAAATAGTGGGCTGGATGATATTCCTTATTTGTCACTTAAAAAGTGCTAAAGTGTAATAACCATTTTTCTTCTCAAAATTGCTGATGAAAACAACTCTCATTAGCAGGCAGATGGCTTTCTGGAAGAAAAGATCTAAAAGAGCATTTGGAAATAGATCTGTGATTTTAAAATAAGATTTTTTAGACGTGTTACTTATGATAAAATGCACAGTAGTTTTAGTCAGCAAGGAGGGCACTGCTATGGACAAAGAAATAATGCAAGACAAAGACCCTGCTCACAAAATAATATATAACTGTGACAAAAGAGTGGAATTCTCTGTAGCCAGCAGTCTGGATTCAGCTGAGCTCCACTTTAGCCTTTTAATAAAGCAGAAAAGGAAAAGGAAATGATGGAAGAGATTTCACTTCAACACGTATCCTTCAGGATTTAGTTCCTTATGTTAACTTACAGATGTACAGATCAAATCCAGCAAGTCCCTGTTTTAGTAGCTTATTCAAGCCCTACTACTTCTGGGTGAAACTTAAGTCTGCCAAATGAAATCTTTTAAAGTCTGCAGTGCTTAATGTCTTGATTGTACGTTACTTGAAGATGTGTTACCATCCAGGTGCATCTACTGTATAGGAGTGTGAGCGTGCCCTCAGAAATAGGTCTTAAATTGTACGTAAAACTTGGATATGCTCAATAAGAAATAATTCTGAGTTAATTCCACTCATGAGAACCGGCATTTATAGGATTGGACCCAAGTTTCTGCATATATTTCCTCATGGAGGATGCTGAATTAAGTTTTACCAACTTCACTCAAGGCACAGCTTCTTAGAAGGTATAGTTGTTAACGGGGTGTTTTTAGTAACATGAGTTACTTCAAAGTAAACTTATGGCAAACTTATTTTTAATTCTTTAAGCATTGAAACAATCTAAACGGAAAAAATATTAGGTTTTTGGTGGTAGTGGTTGTGGGTTTTTTTTTTCTTCTTTTCATCTTATAATAAAATTACCTCTGAAGCGTTTCTTCTCTTTGCTTCACTACTTAAGCATTCAGAACTTTGCCAAAGCTTCAAAGAGCTTTTCTCACTGCCTTTAGACTCTGGCTATAGAGAATATTGATATGGCATTTCTATCCCATTCAGACTTCTGCTCTACTTCTGTACCACGTTATTAATTACTTTAGGTAATTTTTGGAACTACTTTATATAAAGGTGTCTGAAGTAGATCTCTAATTTGCTGTTGTAGTTGTTTTTCTAGCCTATTATAGCAAGAGGTAATTAGTTTACCTAAAGCCAATGGTAGGTTCAAATAAAAAACCAGGTACAAATAATGGGTAGTACAAATAATAGAGAGAAGTTACATAGTATAATACCTGTTCAGTACAATAATAAAATGAAGTTACTTTAATCTTACTGAGATCTATCTTCTCTGACTATATTTTCAGTAAAGTAAATAACGCCTGTTGTCATCTTGCCTTTCAAGGAATCTGTCTCCAGCCTCCTCACCCACTTTAACCCAGTGCTGCTGGTGGCCATAGCTCTTCTTTCAGTCCCTGGGAAATCCTGGGCAGAACATGTGGTGAGCTGGGACTGCAGAGACAGTGTGTGTTTTGTGTAATATAATATGAATAAGGGAACCTATGCAGATGTTTTCTATAATAACAAATGCTTTCTTTTATTGGTTTGTAATTCCCTGTTCAAAATGAGACAATTCAGTTTAATAGGAGGCTTATTTTCGCAGTTGGGTCTTTATTCAGTAATGCAGGAGGAAGTTGTCTATCCGAGGATAGTCTTTTCTCTCTCTCTCTACCTTACCCGTACCTGGATTTTCTTTTTTTTTGTCCTTATTTATTCCTGTGACCTGCCTGCAGATGTAAGTGTACTGAAGGCTGACGGTTTTACTCATTAGGCTCTTACAATGCCAAATCTCATTTCACTTTGGCTGCAGTGGAGATATCTCCGAGGTTAGCCAGGTCAAAGCGGCAGTTGCTACAAGTAACTGTATAATTTCTCTCCTACTAACAATCCTGGGGATTTGAATGCATCTGATGAATGAGGTCAGCTGAACTGAACTATTTTTGTATTTACAAAATTATTTAATTTGTCTTGTTCTTGTCTTCCTTTGCAGTGACTTTGGCCTGGCCTTCCACCCTAGTCACTTCTTGATATGTAGTTGATTTCATGCATGTGCTGACTATATGGCTGCAGAGCAGGAGGTGGAAAGTACAAGAAGATCATTAAAGTGTGAAATTAAATTCTTGAAGATGAAACATCTAAAATAGCTAAAACATTACCTCAAAAACAAACAGTGCGATTGATCCTACTTAATTACATGCTTAATAATTTTATACCAATGTAAAACACATTGACAATGCACTAATCTGTTTCTCATTCACTTCCACTGCAGATTTCCTCCTCCTTATTTGCTTTGAATCCCGTCATTACCATGCACATAAAACTAGTATTCTTAGAATTTTTATAGTATTATTTCCATATAAAATGAGAAGTCTAACATATGAATACTAGACAGCTCATTAACATGGCTTGTAATATATCTATTCAGGATAAAAGCAGCTGAGAAATGCTGATATAAAGTAGTACTTCAGTCCCAGAGTATATCTAAGATTAGAAGAATCATGCCTTGGATAATAAATACTTCGGGGAAAACAGGAAATCTTAAATACAAATAACATCAAATAAAGAGCTTTGTATGCTTAAGTAAACACATTAACAGATGCATTTATTTCAATTAAATAATTAATATGTTACTAGTATTGGCAGCAAGAAATTTTTGTTGTGATTAAAAAAAATAACCTGAAGAGGTTTTAATTTCAGGGGGAAGAAAGGCTGCCTTTAAAAGCCATTAAGGATGTTTTTATCTGGAACTGTCACAGAGATTGTTAATGATGGAATTACACAGTAGGCAGAAATGGATGGAAGAAGGATCTAGCCTACCCATGTCAAGAACCCTGATCTTTAAATTTGCTCTATATGGGCAAATGACTGTCTCCAGCCTAAGAAGCAGAATTGGCTTTGAAACAGTTTAGGTGGAAAACTGCTCCTTCTCTGCCCATGTGTATTAATGTTTGGTCCTTGCAGTTACTCTCTCTGGCCTTCTAGCTGTGCTCCCTCTGCCACAGGAATGGGCTGATGTGAATTACCTGCCCAAAACTGTCTGTAGATTGTGTGACAGGGGAAAGTTCTGTGTTCATGGCAAGGGATTGTTAGCACCTGGAGCTGAAATTTAGGAAGATACCCGGTAGGATTAAATGATGTATTTGGAGTTTAATTTGCCATCAGTTTATATTTTGGTATAGATTTAGCTCTGTGCTCTGTCCCTTTCTGCAAGCTTTTTGTACTGACCTAGACCAGAGCCTTTTGCTTGTTTTGTTACAGTTTTGCCGTAACAATTCAGCTTAAGTTTCATGTTCAACCCTCAGCATTCTAACCTGTGAGGAAATACTGCTCACAGCTTTATAAAGGAGTCAGGTGTGGTCCTTAGCCTCTGCTCAGATACCAAATTCTACAAAATAGAGTTTAGATCAAGATATAACAATGTTTGGTCATTCAGACTGTCAATAAATAAATATCCCACAAATTATTTCTATTAGGCATCTGGTACTGTTGACAGAAAATATTATGCAATATACTTTCTGCACTCCTGAATATTGAATCCCAAATTGAAAAACTCCCACTGATATTTTGATTTTTTTAAAATTTTTTTTTTTTTAAGATGAATGACAATTTCTCCTGCAGTTTTCACCTTGGCTTATCAGGGACAAGTGACCAAAGCAGGAAAAATGGGAGACTGCTCAGAGGGAGAATGAATTCATATATAAGCAAGGCAGAATGCATACTTGTGCAGAAGTTCAGTACAAGGACCATTCATAATGTCCCTTTTTGCCTGTGAAGGTGAGAGCCCAATGCTAGTGCTAGGCTTGTGTTTAGGGCTGCCCTCCAAGCATCCCTTTCATGGTTCATGAGCATTATTCACAATACTGGGAGGGATAAGCAAGAATGTTAAAAGAAACCATTTTGTAGCACTGTTCTTTAGTCTGCCGCAAAAAAAACGAGATGCTGGAGGAAGGGACCTGGCTAATTTACTGTTTCTGTGAAGTATGACGATACCTGATTCAAGTATGTATATGGATTTAAATGTTTTATTTATTTTGTATTTCTCTAGAAGTAGTGGAAGACTCTGAAATAGATAAATGTTTCTTGCTAGAGCAAGGTTAATTTGGACTAAGCTAAGAAAAAGAGGTCTCATGGTTGGCTCTTTTTTTTTTTTTTTTTGAGCTGATGATAGGTTGAAATGACACATATAATATTCCTTGACCTTTCAGACCTGGTCTCTTTGTTTTTTGGCTTGCTGCTGTCAGAAATAGTACCCAGACAGATGAGAGCACACAGTAGTTATACAGCCAGCATCTATAATGCAGCAACAGTTTAGTAATGTAAGCAGCACAATGATCTGCTGAAGGTGCCCATTTGAAAAGCCTTGGAAGGCTGTGTGGGACAAATGGCTGAGGAGCCCTTGGCCTCGTGATGGGAGGCTGTAGATGGAGGAGCAACAGGATCTAATCGGCTCCCAAGTCCTTCAGAAGCCTGCAAAGGTCAAAACAAATGGTGCAACCTTTACAGCTTGCCTCAGATTATGAAGGGCTGCTGCCAAATGGTGACACGTGCGCTCTCACGCTCTCCATTCACCTGCCCCTGCCTGAGCTGCCAGGCACTTAATCACAGAGTATTGCTGAGTGCTTTTCTGCTCCCTTTTTTGCAGTCAAACAGCTTTATCTTGTGGTCCCGTCTGCAGTGTACAATTTCTTTTAAAAGAAGGCATTAGATTTCAAAGTAACGGAAATACTTTGCTCTAATTATGTGCGATCCAAACACAGGAAGGCAGAGAATATTGCAGTCATACAAACAGCTCAGTTGCTTTTCTGGGGTAAATTAGATAGACTAAACATACCATGATTTGAGTATTTTTTTTCCCGTGACTCGCCTGTACTCGGGGCCACATTCTAGTTACCAGCAGACTTATAATTTTGAAATCATAAAAAAAAAATACTGTGAGATTCTTTAAGTAAATTTCACTTTATTCAGTCTGATTTTGTATGACAGAAAATAGCTGAAAAACTTCATGCACAGACAAGCGGAATGTTCCTTTTCCATTGTGAAGAAGAATGCTAAGAGATGGATAAAACTGCAACTGAGGACTCAATTGTGTAGAAAAAGCAGTGATGCAGCACCCATAGTTACCTCAAAACTTCACTTTTCCAAAATCCATATTTGGACACCTTGCATGTACGAGTCTCATTAGTAGGGGTTGGTAACTCCCTAAAAAACTTCCCAGTGCTTGGAAAATTAATGTACAAAGTTCCTCAAAGCAGCAGGAACTGTTGTATTTAAGGTGCTTCTATGTGGCTGTCTCTACTGGGGAGCTCCATGTTGTGACTGGGATCTGGTTTATATTTTCCTGGCTCTTCAGAGGAATACTGCATCAGGTCTGCTTTTGCTTATGTTTGAATTTAAAGATTTCTTTTTATTCTCAGAGCAGTGCAAAAGAACCTTGTCATATATATATCTGTTTCTGTAACAATCCTCCTTTTAATTTTATATAGCATGTAAGGAGCTCCATCCTTGTAAGTGCACAGATTCAGTTCAAGCCTGTAAGCAAATCTTGTGCTGCTCTGGTGCACCACTAGAGTGTCGTGGATGGATGTTTGACACAGTTTGATTTATCAGCAATTTAAGGTTTATTAATAAAATGAGATCAATCAAAGACTGATTTTAGCAGAACTTATTATCTAGCTATTTAGTAAAACAGCGGCTTAATTACAGATTTGGGAATGATGAGATTTACAGTAATTTACTACAAGGTGTCTCTAACCAAAGCATAGGTTTATGCATAAACACAAACCTTACAGACATAGAAATACTTGGTCAGTGAAATATATAGATGCTCACACTCACAAAAACATAAAACCAAACACCCAGATAGGTAGAGAGGTGGGTAAAAGAGACAAGCCTATAATCAAAATTTTCCCCTTCGTGTTTAAGAGTAAATGCAATGCTTCAGCAGTTCTCCACGGGTGGGAGTTGAGTCTCAAGGGGGTTGTGTCACCCAGGCCTTGTGTTGACTTTGTTGGCAGGGATTTCTGAGAGGCATCTTAACTCTGGGGAGAAGCTGGATGTAGCCCGCTCGATCCAGGAGAGCTCAAAGGGTCTCACTATTCATAGGGTTGAAGATAATTGACTTTTGTCAGGTCCTTTGCCATTTTGGCTTGAGCATTGCAATATTCTGCTTTGTGCATGGCTGGAACTTCAGGGTTCTGGTACTTTTTGTTCAGTTGCATATGCCTAGAACTTACTGGATCTCGGGGTCTTGGTATCACCCCTCTGGGCTACAACCCAAGTAAAAGCGTACCTTACAGGGGTAGGCAGGACTCCTTTTCAGGCACAGGATTATTAATGGCACTGGGATGTGGAAGGGATTTTGTCTTCCACCAAATACACACATCAAGTAGAGAGGAAGATCCCTCTTAGCAACTGAAATTGCCAGAATAAAGAACATATGCAAAAACCCCAACCGCTATCGGCACAGAAACATGCCAAGTACCGAAGTTATTCCTACCACCGTGTGATGGCCATGGTAAGCTTGTTTAGCTCCGCGCCCACTTCACCATTGCTTATTTGTAATGACAGCTTTGTTTTAGCAAGTTGTTTTTAGCTTGTTAAAACTGCATTAGTTAGTCTGAATCCAGCAGTAATATTTGGACAGTGATTCATGCCCGCCCCAGTAAACTGCTCACGAGGAGGTGAGCTTTGGTGCAGGCCTCTGTGTGTGGTTGTGCTGAGCTCATTAAGATGTCTTAGGCTTGTAGAAGGTATCAGCCGTATTAAGTACGGAGTTCTGGCAATAAAAACAAATGCAGCATAGCATGGAAATGCATTAACATCCCCTGGTTCACTGTAGCATTATGTTTTCGGGGAAACAAACAAAGGCAATATAATAAACTGAGCTGGCATCAACCCAGTGAGTCTCCTCAAACCGTAATGGCTTTCACGGGGTTCAGGTTTGGGTCTTCTGCATCATTAATACTTCTCTAAAGGCATGCAGGGTCTTTGTTGTTGAAATAAGGAGTGAATAAAATTAAAAAAAGTTAGAAATCCTTGAAGGCTGTGCAGACCCTTACACTGGGGTCTTACTGGGAGTTGTTTAATGAAATAAAAAGCTTGGAAGTAGTGTAGCTGCTTTTTCTGGTAGCTGTTAGGGCTTCCTTCAGCCACCCAGGGCACAGCAATGCCACTGCATTGCTTACTGTGTTGCCACTACTTGTTACTATTGACTACTTGGACATCAGTCAAACTCAGTCTCTTCTGCACGTCTGCTTTACTCGGTGCTTAAGCTCTGAGTGCTCAGCATGGCTCAGTAATAAACTGGGTAACAGCAGTTGTACGTGACCAGAACATCTCGAAATAATGGTTCTCTGTCTCATATTTTGCCAAATACAGTAGTGTAGGGAGGAGTGTGGCTTGTGCAGACTAATGATTTCTCCCTAATCTACATGGCACCCTGTGTTGCCACCTGGATTGCAGCCTCTGCAGCAGCTCTGGCAGTCACTGGCTGCTTTTCAGCTGGTGTCGGAAAAGATTCGACATGTGGGCAGAGTCTGCTTCCAGTTTGGGCTTCATAAATCCTTTGTCTACAGAGTTTGAGTGCTCAGTTCGGTGGTTTTGAAGTTTGATTTGGAAATCCTCTACTGGTAACTGTTGGGTTTTTTCTTTTCTTCATCTCTCCTCCTCCAGAGGGACTTCAGCAAGGCTGTTTTTGCAGAGATGGTATGAGGCTGATTGTGAAGTGCAGTTAATTCTGGCATCTTGTAAATATCAAAACAACACATTTTGTTTTTACGCTAATGGGATAAGGTCAAAATTGCCTTTCTGTTTGGATAAGCATTTCATCTTTGTTAATATCTACAATTTAAAAGCTACAGCAAGAAAACAGATTTTTAATACTAATATGTTGATGTTTCAGCTTACTCTCCGAGGGAAACTTCTAAAACAGTAGTATAGCACGATGGTATAGCATTCTGGTGTATTCCAGCTCATTTCGAGTGCCGTGTCTGGAGGTATATATGCTGCTCTTTGGCCACAATACTGTAAAAGGACTGGTCAGTGCTTTTCCTGGAGGTGTTTCAGGATTATTTCCTATTTTAATTAAATTGCTTCAGTTTCCAAACTGTCTTTTGAGACTGGAGCCTGAGATCTGTCGGCTGTTTCTGAACAGGAGCTTTTCCATTTCGCTGACTCAGTTGGCATTATTCTTCCTGTATCATTGTATCTTATTTACTTTGTGTGCATCTATTTAGATCTCATACACCCTCGGGGCATACAAGATCACTAATCTAAGTCCTCAGTTTTTAGCTTCCTACTTTCTTACTCTTGCAGTTTGATGTGCGGTATAAATATCATCGTTGCTTGAGCACTAACGTACAATTTAAAAACAATAAATACCCCATTTGCTGAAGGCTAATAGTCTATTCATTTTGTGCTGTAATATCACTTGTTACTGCTGTGAAGAATTCCTCTTCTGAGGAGGTGATTCTGTAATCTTTTCTATGCTCTGCAAACGCTTGTGACATAATTTCAGTTATTTCATCCCCCTTTTTTTTTTTTTTTTTTTGTTTTGGTTGGTTTGGGTTTTTTTTGGCAAATTCCAGACAGGCTCCACTGTCTGCCTTCATGGATTTAGCTTGATTGACAGGGTGCCTCTGAATACCCCCAGCAACCAGTCACCTTAGGGTGATGCTTTGAGTGATCTAACCTGATTTCAACCATGGAGGAGTTGGTGCCAGTGCTGCGTGGACCTCTGATCAAGTGGAGGTTGCCTTGAGATGAAGGGTAACTGTATTTTGTGGTTACATCCTCAGGTATAAGACTGGGGGTGCTTTACCTTACACTCAGCATAGCTTGATTTAATGTTGTTTTATCTCCAGTGTGTTAATCAGTGCTGTTCATCCCCTATAGTCCTTAAGTTTTGACTTTTTTTTTTGGTTTTCTTTATTATTTAAGGGCTAATTCACTTAAGGTGAGTGTCGTTCCTCCTTTTAGTCTTGCATTACCTTGAATCCCTTCAACGTTTCTACTTTCTTTTTGTACTTCGTAAAACAGGAGAAGTACAGCTCACTCTTTTTTTTTTCATGTTCATTTCCCTTGAGTTTCATAGCTTCCAGTTTTCCTACTATGAGTCAACTGGAAACTTTTTGTTGTAACAAAATTTTCACCCTATATTTTAAGAGACAGAGCCTGTAATGGGCTCTATTTCAGCCGTGTCATTAAAAAAAAAAAAAGAAAAAAAAGCTTACAAATGTTATTCTTTAATCACTCAAGCACGAAGGCTCTGAAGAAAGGTTGGTTAGGTGTGGTCATAAATATGCGCCCGGCATATTGCAATATTAGCTTTGGCATGAAATAACAACCACTTTCACACTTTTCCCAGAAATTTTTAAATATACAGCTTCTCACATGCTAAGGCCAGTCTGAAAAGTTCCAGAAATAATGAAAGAATAAAAAATGCTTTAGCCTCATCTTTAATCAGCATTTTCAGCTTCAATCTGTGAAGCATGTTGTAACAGGAATAGAAAATAAGAAATGTAAATAGGTGAAATAAAATAACCTTTGCTTGGTTTTAAAATGTAAAGATGCATATAGATGTATCTAGATGGGAAAATTTCAAGTTTAAATAGATGATATCTTGTCATTTCTGTGACTGTCTCTGTTCAATACTGGAGGGAAACATTATCTTATTTTTTTTTTCCCCCTTTGTTTTTAAGCAGTAAGATGAAGTAAAGAACGTCAGCAGCTTCTGCAGTGAGTCCTGGTATAATCAGTGTAATAGCCTAGCAGCACTTGATTAGCATCTATTGGAAAAGATTTACATATATGAAAATGATCTGATATTAAAAAAGCATAGCTAGATAACCCCTGTGGAGTTCTGTCTGTTAATAGATGTCACAGATACCACTTGGTAGATGTAGCTAAAAGATAGAGCGTTTTAACTTCTTTGAAAGGTGATAATTCAGGTAAAGATCGACACACACACACGTATATATATCTAGATACATGCACACAGAGACATACATACAGAGATACAAAAAACATCTCTTGTGGTGGTAGGTGAAGAAGGTTTACAGTGGTACCACAAGTAAAGTACATAGTGAGCATTGTGGGTAGAGGAACAAAAGATGCTTTGAGTGGTGTATTAGCACCATTCTAATAGAACACTGACAAGAAACCATGGTGTGAAAACTGGGATGTCACTGTGTGGGGGAGTTAAAGAAGCTGAGCTACTGCTGAGAGTAAAACACTTTGAGCTTCAATCAGCAGAGTAATAGCTTTGGCTGTATCTCTTGGTGACCAGTTACTCTGCAAGTAAGTCACAATCACTTAATTGTTTGAACAAATTCAATATTTGGGGATTTTTAGAAAGATAATATTTGATTGCCTGTACCCAGAGCCTGAGTCAGCAGTGTAACTATCAGCAGAACACTGAAGTCTATGGAGCAAGACAGGGAAAAGCAGCAGTGAAATGTGCACTTGGCTAAACAAAGTTCCATTCTTTGCGCAGGGGCCTTGTACAAATGTACCTTGCTCCTATGTTCTTTAAGGCAGCTTTGTGTTTTGTTTTGGTTTTTTTTTTCCCCTTGAAAATGTAGCAAACATAATTAGTGAAACAGTTGGCCAGTGTTTTTTCCAGTAGGTGTTTTTATTTCACACTTCAAATTAAAAGATTACAGTGATACTTACCTTATTAAATAGCCTATAAACCAGTGTTCAAAATGTTCTAAATGGATAGGTAAAGAATGAAGTATATTGACTGTCAGAAATCCTGGGCAAGAGGAGAGCCTGTGGTACCTTTGTATTTGGCAGGTGTCTATCCCTTCTATATTTGTTTATAGGTTTGCATAAACATGTGGGGCTTTTTTTTTCTCTGGATTTGAAATGTGTGTTGATTCTGGATCAGCAGTTTGTTAGATAATGTCTTTGCAATGACTGCCAGGCTTCTGTCACGGTGATGACAGAATGATATGATAATTAAACTATTGATCATATTAGGAATTCAGTCACAATTTAGTGAACTTTATTCACTATATTTCAGTCAACATATTTCTTTCTCTCTTGTAATCATTATGTACTTCAATTCATATGGCAGTTTTGGGGATATGAGGTTGTTAAAACTGTCAGCTAAGAAGCACTACTTTAATGAAATGGTTGGAAAACAGTTGCAGTTTCTACCAGGTGAGAAGTAAATTAGTCTGCCTACTAACTTGGATAACTCTTTACACTATATCAGGCAAACGGTGCCTCACAACATGAGGTGACCTCGGTGATCTATTGTGCAAAATATATCAAAAGATTTGAAAAAACCTTTTTTTTTCCTCAAATTTTATGATGCATGATTGATTAACATGATATAGAGAATGGGGATAAGGAGCATTTAATGTTTAATGATTATGATTTAATGATAGTGGTTATTACTGGTGCACATGAATTGCTAATGAACCGGGAGGCACACTCAAGCTTGCCTAAGCTTTTTAGGAAGGCTTTTATTTACAAGGTAGCGAATAAGAGTTGTGTGCATTTCTTTCACTGATCACAGCAGCATGAAATTATTAAAAGAAGCTGTTGCAGTATTTGTGGTGGCCAAACTGATTCAAGCAAGGGAAGAGAAGACCGAAGCATTGGTGATGTCCCTTTAATCTGACCGTGGGAGACTCTGTGTTTGAGGATTAGGAGTGTTAGAGCAGTGTTGTGCAGAGCATATTGAATCAGTTTATTGGTACAGTTGTATATTTATCTTAGTTTCCTCTTATATATGACAGCAAAGGACTTCTTCCCTCAGTGTTCCGGATGTGTACTTACATGTGTGTTTCTCAAACAGACAGAATCTATAAAAACATATTTCAGAAAGAAAGCAAGAAGCTTGTAGTTATTTATCACGTTGCTCAATGATCGTAACACTGAGCTTTCTTTAAAGGCTTTTCTTAAAACCTTAGATATTTTCAATGTAAAACATAATTTTGCTATTCGTGTACCTTTTTAGTTGTATTTTTCACACTAATCCTCTTAAGTGCTATTTTCGGCTTTCTTCTCTAAAGTATCACAAATGAAGTTGGAGATTTAATCTACAAATCCCTTTGTTATGTCCTGTAATAAAAAGATGAGCAGAAGGTTGTTAAAGCTATTTATCACAGCATACTTGGCAAGTCTGGGGTGTGTTAAGTTAGTGAATTGGCAACAACGTGTTCTCCATTATTTATCTTATAAGACAGAACTAAAACCAAATGAAGCGTAGAGTCTTTACCTCTACTGGAGGCTACTACTATTTTTTTTTTTCATTATTTATAAAACTCAGAAACTGTTATAGAGAACTTAGGACACTATGCCTTTACTTCTATTAATATTTATCTCCTGTATAGTGCCGTTATTTAACGTGTAAAATTTATTTATGTATTTACTTTAAATTGTCAGGTAATTATTACTTACCTGGTCATTTCAACCACTTAGAGTGCAAACTAGAAACACTCAATAAGCATTTCATTTAGCATTAATAGGGTAATTATTGTATGTGAAATACTGATTTATGATAAAAGACACATTTATGAGGGTCTGACAGTTGTTCAATTCATTATTCATGTTAGATAGCAATTAAACTTTACAAGGTTATTTTTAAATTGATCAGTACAGAATTTTTGTAACAGTAGTTACTATGACATGTGCAGTGATACATCATCTACAGCTACAGGGCCGTGTTAACCAAGCATTAGTTTTAACTCATGTCTTGGCATTCCACTGCTAATTATAGCTACTCATTGTTTATAGTATGTTAGAGCATAGAAGGCAGAATATTTTTATAAGGTATAATAGGTATTTTGGCCAAGAATAATAAATTCTATTGAAACCAGGGACGTGGTCCTTTTGAATCTCTTAATTATGCAGCAAACTGCACACAGAGGGTATGTAATAGAATGGAAAATGCATCAGAAATGTTGTTTCTGTGAACAACAGAGCAGCCAGATGTAAAGCCTGCTGGTTTTCGTGAAAGGCACTTTTAGCACTTCCAGCTTTAGTCTCCTGTTTCCTTAATCTCATGCGCTTTTTGGAAGAGCCTTGGGGAGTTACTGTTTCTTTCAAAAATTCCTATTAAATAATGTATAAAGTCCCTGTCTATCCCGTGAAAAGTCAGAGAAAATGAAGACTAAGTTTCATTTTGAGAAGTAGGGTGCGTTAGTCAAGAAGCTGACCTTCGTGTCGATCACTGCCTTTGAACAGTTAAAGTTCTCGGCATTCCCGTAGAGAAGAGTAATACTGCACTGGGGAGGGATATTGAGCTCAGACAAGGGAGGCAAATGAGCAATTGTGTAGCTTGGATGGGACTCACAAGCTGCCTCTGTAGCTCCTGCCAAGATTTCATGTCGGCGAGCTCCCTGCGGCCATGGAACATCTCGAAGGGAACGGGCAGCTTCAGGCTCCCTGTCGCCACCAACTGCCCCGACAAATTCTTGCTCTTCCCAACCAACGGTGACAACAGTTGGCTCTGAGCTGCTGGAGAGCCAAATACTAAAAGTTTTTAAGTTTTGGCTTGTAGCTTGCTATTTCTTTTCTTTCATGTGCTTAGTAGCTGTTGAAATCCCACAGCTGCATAGCTATTTTTTTTTTCTTCTTCTTCTTTCTTCATTTTTTTTCTCTGAGAAATAAAAGGGATGTATAAAAAGAACAGGATGGGAGGATACTTCAGAGACCAGAAAAGAGAAAAAAGGAACCTGGCTTTGGGAGGGAGTTGAAAGAGTAAAACTCTTCAGTCCAGCATTACATTAGGGCTGTGAATTCAGAAAGCTAATATTTCCAAGCCTTTTAAGTCTGTTTCTTACCAAATATGCCTTCTTTCTTACCAAGATAATTTCTCTTTAGTAGAACGAACAAGCACAAGTAGGATTTGCAGTATTTGTCTGAGGAACCAAAACTCTGCTTTTGTGGGAAATGGTGTGGATAACCTTCAGTTAGCTGGCAGCTCTGGCATCTAAAGAAAACCACTTTTACGTACAGATTTTGAAGTTGCAATTGTAACTAATTAATAGCAATGGAATGAGGCTACAAATTGTTGAAGACTCATGCAAAATAGCTAGGAAAGTAATATCGGGTACTTAACCATAATTGGCAGAGGTTTTATAATACTGTTTTTTGATTTTAAAGGGGGGGTTGGGGGAAGCCCATCTTTTGGGGAGCAATAAATTGGAGGAAGGTTCCTACACACCAGCCTTAAGTATATAGAGGAGAACAGCAAAGTGCAGCATGTTTGTAAGAAGCGAGTCTGGTAGAGCATCTTTATGTAAAGTGGCCAAATTAATTCTGTATGTGGAAAGGGAGGACAGGGAAGGAAAGTGGTTTTTATCAGAAAATTTGGATTTTGAAGTCAATGCATTTTCAGTTGTCCTATTGGAATAATTTAACAAAATATATGGAACTAGATTCTTACACATCGTATGAACTCTTACAGAGCTACTGTAGCTGACCCTTTGTATTGCTGTGACTTTTTAGTAACATTTACATAAAACTTGGTAGCAATTTTATTGTAAACATGATGATGGGAAATAGATTAAGATAAAAAAAAAACAAACAAAAAGTAGATGCATGTTTAAGTCTATACACTATACTTGCAATGATACTTACAGTGCAAATATTTACAAATGCTGAGCATTTGAAGGATTCGGGTTGTTTTAAGTGGTCATTTTCTTGATGGTCTGAAAGACTGAATGTTCATGGCTTAGCCTGCTGTGGTACAGTAACTTTCTTATACTATTAGTATTTGTCTTCCAAAATTACCTAGGATTAAACAACCCATCACCTTTTGTAAAAGGCAGATGGCTTCTCACAACTTTATGTATTGGAAAACTCCAACTTTTCAAGGTCTTGGGGGGGAAAAAAAAAATGCTTCAGAGAACTCAAATATCTTGCTCTGGTTTATGTAACATATAGAATGTAACCATTCTTCTTAAGCTTCCGATTAAATAGCTTCTTGCTTCTTCTTACACTGTTCCAAGGAGGAGAAAATTTGAAATCAGAGGGGGGAAAAAAAGGGGGGCGGGGGGGGGAACCCAAACC
>JAAGNO010000720.1:0-17616 GCA_033439905.1 Ceryle rudis | reverse complement strand
CTCCTTTTACGGGCGCGGTGGACGGCAGCTGCGGGATCCCTAGGAGGAGCGAGGAGGCCCCCGTCCGGGCGGCCCACGGCGAGGCCTCTGGAAGCTTCTCCCCGCCCTCAGACGGCCGGGCCGGCGCTGCTGGCGCGACGGGGTTTTCCTCCCGGGCAGGCCTGAGGAGCGAGCAGCCTTCCCCAGCGTTTCGCAAGGCTGCCTTGGGAGCAAGGGCGGCTGGAGAATACTCTTACCGACGGCAGCGGTGTTAGCAAAATGCTGTTATCGAAAGCACGGCCTAGAAAAGGTGTTTGTGGAAGGCTGAGTTGCTACGAAATGGTCTTTAATATAGATCGTTCATGTGAACAGGATCCAGGGAAGCCTCTGTGTTCCCTCGATGGTTAGTTATCCCTTTCTTCATTCAGTAACCCTGACAAATTACTCTTGTTAAGGGGACACGGACATGGAGTCTAAAATGTCCTCTTCATTCCAGATCAACTTTTTCCAGTTCAAGAGCAAGAAGGAACACATTTCAGTGCCATATGCACAAATTTACATGGTACTAAAAGTGTCACAGTAGGTTGGTTGTAGTCAGGAAAGTAACAGACATCACTGATACATGCCCAAGTTGCTTCCTATCATGTGCTGTAGGATTTTGCCCATTTACTTTTTAGATTAGCTTTGGACTTGAGTAGGATGTAAGCTATATCATATTTTTAGGAATAGGTAGATTGGCTAGACAAAAAGGGCATCTACCCCAAAATCCTGTTTCAAACACTGGCTGGCATGAGCTGCTAATGAGAAAAGATAAAGAACCTTGGAAAAAGATAGTGGGATGTAATCTATTTCTCACATATTTAGTACCAGTCTCTGATTATCTTTTATTTACTTTCTCAAAAAGTAAATTGTAAGTAATCAGACAAAAATCTCATTGTTACTAACTCTGAGAATGTTGTGTGTTTTATACATAGCAGACTAAAGCTGGATGGGCACTTCAGAGGTAATTTTGTTCCTCTGCTTTCCTCGTGACAAAAACAGCTATACTTAAATAGTTTCTGATAGGTATTTATCTAGCCTGCAGATTGAATTTATTACTTTATGTCTCTAGTCACAGCTGATGCTCAGTCTAGCAACATTAGATGCCTGTAATGTTGACTGTTTCTCCCACTGGTGGTCTTTATACTTAATAGACCCAGTCCTTTCCATCTTTTACAGGATTTTTGGTGTTTGAAATATTCTTAATGTATCAGGACAACTGACATCTGTGGAATAAATTTCACATTTTTTTCTTTAGGAAAAAAAGTACTTCATCATTACAATTTATCATTTTTTTGCTTTATCTTCACATTATGGTTGGTGTGTTTGTGTTTATGGTGATGGATAATTACAGTTTGAGAATCATGAATAATTGGTAAACTTTTGGTCTGTATGGATATCCCTGCTTCAGCACCCTCCAAAAAAATGGCATTTGGCAGCAGAAGTTTAAGTGGAAGCAAGCTTCAACTAGAGGAACATGATTTTCTTTTTTTTCTTTTTCTTTTTTTTTCCCCTTCTTTTTTTTTCCCCCATGTTTTAGCATGTGTCCTGTGTACTGTAAGATCCTTAAAGTTCTAATGCTAAATATACATTCCAGGAGTAGATGCTCAAGTCTTCTCCCTTCCCCCAGCCAGCAGGAGGCCTCTTGTGACATTCTGAAATCCGATAGCGTGAAGCGATTTCCTGGTTTATTGCCAGAACTTGGAGAGCATTCCCCCTTCAAAACCAATCCTATCTCAGGCCTCACTTACGTATGACATGTATTGTAACTCTTCAAATACCTGAGAGCTCTTGTATTTCATAGGCTATTTATGGAATCAATGTAAAACTATTTCCACGTAGCTGAAGTTAACACAGAAGCACAAACCTTTCTTTTTTTTTTTTTCCCAAATGTACTTAATTCTTCTGTATTGGCACAAAATATGATTAGTAACTATTTAGTCGCTGTACTCAGTATTGTGTGAGCTCTTTTAGGATGATTTGCTTTCCAAATATTTTTTGTAGGTTGGAAAGTGATGATAGTATGCTTGCCTGTATACCTTTTCCTCTCCTTCAGAACCTTTTACGCAGTCTAGAAGCATAGAAAGATACCTCAAAAGTATAAAGAAATAGCGTTAACGGACAGGACAGACTGAGTCCCTTTTCTCTATGGTATCAGTTAGCAGGCACAAGTCTGTCCTGGATTTTTCAGCAGCTCTGCAGTAGTGACATGGATGGTGGGATAGCCACTGTCTTTGTCCTTGTGGGTGACCTGAAGACAGTTGTAATAGTCCCTGTTGATCACTTAGTTTATCTTGTTTATCTTGTTAATCCAGTAATTCTCAGTCAGGGCTGCTCTTTGGGTTGTCCTATGCTACTTAGAGGAAATAATTTTATATGCATATTGCAAATGGAAGTAAGTGTACTTGAATACGGTAAGGTATATTTTTCTTAAATTATCACTATCCACCCCAAATGTGGGTTGCACTAATCTTTTCCTTCTTTTGCAGACAGAACAAAAAACTGAATGGTTTGTGCAATTACACTACATCAATCAGTGGGTTGATTTTTGTTTTTACTCTTTCGAAACATAGGGTTTTAATCTGACAGGAAGATTGTGTTGCAGTGATTTCTAGTCCTGTGTCAGCATCCTCTCTAGTAATGAATGCTTTGTTTTGAATCTTGTTGGTGAAGGTGAAACTCAACTGTGGTCACAAATGCTCGGACAGAACCTTGGCTGGCATTAACAACATAATCCATGAGAAATGTAAATTTTTACATTCTGGCATGGGGTCTTGTAGGCTGGAATATGAAATACTCTGAACTGTTGCCTTTTAAAATATACTGACGGTACTTCCAATAACGCACCAAAAATCTGGTTATTACATTATTAGACATTTTCTGATTGTCATGGTCTGAGCCCACCCATCTGGCAACGAAGCACCACGAAGCTGCTCACTCATTCCTACTCCCACCTGGTGAGATGGGGAGGAGAAAATACAACAAAAGGCTCCAGGGTTGAGACAAAAGACAGAGAGGGCTCACTCACCAGTTGTGGCCACCGGCAAAAGACAGACTTGACTTGCAGAAGCAAAATCTATAATTTAAACAAAGACACCACCAATTTACCCATTGAATTAGAGTAGGACACTGGTTAATACAGCCTGATCTTAAATACACCTTCCCTCCACCCCTCCCTTCTTCCTGGGCCCAGTTTTGCTATGTCATCCCCTGCAGCAGTGAAGGGGATAAGGGAGTGGGGATTACAATTGGTTCCAGTCCACTTCCTCTTGTTTCTGCTGTTCCTTTCTTCTTGGGGGAAAACTCATCACAGTCCTCCCCTGCAGCAACATGGGAGTCCTTCCCACAGGCAAGAGTCCTCCAGGAACTTCTCCCACTAGTGTGGGTCCCTTCCATGGGTTGTGATCCTCCCAGCAATGGACCACTTCATCATGGGCTTCATTCAGTCACAGTCTTCTTCAGGCACAGCCACCTACTCCAGTGTGGGGTCCTCCATGGTCTGCAGGCAGGATTCTTCTACACTGCTGCTCTCCATGGGCTGCAAGGGCTCAGCCTGCCATCTCACCATGGGCCAAAGGGGAATGGCAGTTCTGGCATGCCTCCCCAGCTCCTTCCTCTCTGACCTAGGTGTCTACATGGTTGTCTCTCTTATGTTCCACTCTTCTTCTAAAACAAAGGAGTTTACAAAACAAAGGAACCATCCCAACAGATATTTCCCCTCTTAAATATGTTATCACAGAGGCACTGATTAGCTTGGCCTTGGCCAGAGCAGGTCCAGCTTGGAGCTGGGGGAGCCTGTTGGAGATTCTTACAGGAGATCACACCAGTAGCTCCCTCCCTGCCCCACTAAAATCCTGCCAGACACAAATCCAACACACTGGTGCAAGAGGTTAAAAACAAATTAATAGCATGACTGACATTTACTAGAAGCAGAGCATTTGTGATCCCAGGTAAAGAAAAATAGCCTTTCAAGCATGTCGTGAAGTCTCATTTCTGCCCATGGACGGCTTCCTGAAAGACTCTTTAGTTTGATTTACTGCATTATACTCTTACCTACTGATACATGTTATACTGATGTATACTGTACTGCATATGCAGTATAGTAGTGATACATAGGTAATATAAATACTAGTAATTTGAAGTTTCATATACCCAGAAAAACTCAAAATTCAGGCCACCTGAAAGTGCTGGTTTGCAGGAACATTTTTAAAATCTGCACTTTAAATTAAACATTATATGAAATAAGTTAGTCTGTGTAATTCACTAAAGATACTAAGCAAGAATAAAAGGAAATTGACAGGGATTGGACAGTCTTTAGGATGATTTATCTGTCTGATCATTTACACTGCAATTCCTGTTCCAACACAGTGCTCAGATCAGGGCTATATAGGAGATTTCCAAGCTCCCATGATCCACAGCAAGGATATATGTAGGTGGAGCGTGCCTTCACACCCTGCTTTTTCAACACCAGGAAGCAAGGGGTAGCCTGGGAATATGGAGGTGGACAGTAACACTTGAAAAACATTCAGTGACTGACATAGGTTTCTGGGTAGCAACTTGACTGTGAGAGCAGAGATATTTTTAAAGATGCTGTTAGAAATTTTCTGGGAAAAAACTTATACCACACTTTATTGATTCTTTCAGCAGTTTTTGACTAAGTTATGACAAAGTCTGCAGTCAATGCAAAATCTACTGTAATCTTATAATGGATGTGCCACAGAGAGTAAAATATCTTTCTGGAATGTAGTTATCTTGTATATATTGTTATCTAGGGATGTGAGGCATCCTACAGATACATCATGAGCGTGAAAAGATTTCTCAGTCCTGGATACACGTGTTTTTTTTCGAGATGGGTTGCAGTCAGAACAGAGATCATTGGAAAGATTTTTTAAGTCTTGGAAAGCTGAACACAAGACCCTGCAATGACAATGTTCTGACCCATGGTAAGTCAATAGACATTTTCTGTGAGATGGCTGAATTACTACATGGAACTATTTGGGAAGTTCAGTGACACATTCAAACCTCTTGCTGAAGTGATGAAAACATCATCAACTTGTATTACTGTCCTGAACTTGAATTTAGGAATATGGGTGTTCAGTGTCCTTACACTCAAGATGGATCTCTATCGTCTTCTTATGACCAGTAATAAGAGTATTTTTTTTTTCCCGAGAGTGGAGAGGACTAGTTCTTTGGCTTGAGTGGCCAGAAGAGTAGCAGAATTTTGTGTTGAAGCTGTAGTCTTATAGGTCATGAAGTCATGGTAAAGCCTCTTAAGAAGAAGGGAGGAGGCAGGTTAGGAGTCAGAAGCAAGGAAAAATGGCTGATGTAGCTGTTAGAAATGATTTAGTAAGTGTTACAGCATTTCCCAGCTTTATAACTTACCGAACATGAGGTGCTCAGTGACAGCAAAAACCAGGCTTGGTAATTCGTGTCCTCCTTTTGAGGGAGATAGGAGGATACTGCTTTTTCCCTAGAGTAAGTAGATGTTTGTGATCCTTGTGGCAAAGGGGTAAAAGTTCACTGAGCTAAGCAGCCACTGTTGCAGCCAACCAAATATGTACAACCTAGGCAAAAGCAAGCCTATTTGATACTTGATGGCACGTGTTGCTCTAAGCAATGGATGATGCATATAGTAACAGGGCTATCCTCATTCTCTAGTGTTGCTATTCCCTGTAGGTTCCTAAAGTCTGAGGCTCAGGACCTTGCAAGGTCTTGCAAAATTCACTGAGGGTCTGTAGAGCTGAAAGCAGACTTCAGCAGTTTAGGAAAATCTTGTGACCATTGGAAGAAGTTAACAATGGGGATAGTTGACTCCTCCATACGTGATAAGTTTGACAGAGAAGCTTTGGGTTGTTGAACAGACCTTGACCCAGTTCTTTACTGTGATTCTCAGAGAAAGGAATGGCAACACTGTGAAGCTGAAGCAGGGCGTGTGGCATAGAAAGAAGATTGGTTATAGCCCACTGAAAAATATTGGCACATCTGACAAATGGTGGTGCAGAACCTAGCAATCTGTTTGTTTTTCTGTGGTGGAATTTGTACAGCTAATGTAATTCTATCTCTTAAGCTTTGACTGATGGAATATGCTGCTAGGTGGTGCTTTTTCCCAGAAGACAATCAGAAAGAAAGGGGTCTGATCTTCACTTCAGGAACAAAGCCAGAAGTGAGACTGGAAAAATGAGGAGGCTTCTAAATCAAAGAAAGCTAATATGGAATATCAGTGAAGATAAAAATACTGAAAAGGAGAAAATCAAACATAGAAAATGCATCAGTTAGAATGAGTAATACAGTGAAATTGCAGTTCACTGCAAGAAAGTGCTGATTCAGGCAGTAGCTCATGAGCTGAAGGTGTTATGAAATATTGCAGTTGCTTATGCCACGTGTGAGCTGCCTGTGAGTTCAGTATGCTTTTGGCATCTGGTAGAGGCCTCTGGTGTGGTTCTGCATACACAGTCCAAAGTGTAGACATGTTCTTGGACAAATGCTTAAGGCAGAACTCTCAGACAGTGATCAAGAAGACCTAACTAGGAGTAGTAGAAGATGATTAAAAAGGAGAGGAGCATGTCCTCAGAATGAGTGGGATTGTCCTTCCTACTAGGCCAAAAAGACTTTAATGAGCAGTATGGCCAATAACAAATATGCCAGAAAATGTATTTCAGTCCTTCATTGCCGAGGTGATCTCGTATTTAGACAAAATAAGGTTATGAGTGAACAGAAGTGATAGTAACAATAGAAAAAGGCATTCTGAAAACTTAAGGTCATGGCTCAGTCTCCTTTGTTACAGGATGTATATTTACAGCCAAGCTTTGTTATATAATTGTGGATACATTTCTGATATCAAAACCTTAAAAAAACACATATAAGTGACACTTTCTGTCCTTTCCAGTGAGCAAGGGAACAGTCCTAGTCAGACAGATTGTGACTGGATATGGTATTTCAGGCTTTCCTTGTGTTTTGGAGAGGCTGTAGCAATATTCCAGTCAATGCAGAACAAAATCACACGACATGCCTTTTTAGGTTGGATGATAATTAGCTTCTGAGACACAGAATTTCCAATGGAAGTCATGTTCTTGGTCCTCCACTGCAGAGCACAGCAGGCACAGTGCAGGGGGTGCCCAACTCCACCCTGTGGTTACTCCAAGGCACAGTGGAGCTCTCCATACTAAGTCTAAAACTTGTCTGTGCTGGGGCAGATCTTAGGTGGTGAATTGGTTCTAGACACAAAGAGCTATGGCTGACCTCTTCATTTTTCCTGTAAGTGCAAGGTGTACTTCTTAATTTATATAGGGAAAACAGGATCACAGAACAAACCAACACTTAAACAAAGAGCCATAATTTAAACAGGTACTGCCCTAGGTTCAGCTAGGATAGAGTCAATTTTCAATAGCAGCTACTGGCCCAAACATCTGGGAGGGGCCACAGCCGGGATAAACTACTGAACCAGCCAATGGGATGTTACCATACTGATGTCATGCCCACTATATAAGGGCAGGGCTGGCTCAGGTTGGGGGTGACTGTTTTCAGCATGTAGCTTCAGCTTGCAGCTGGAGCAGGGACAGTGTGTCTTGGGTGCAGGTAGACTCATGGTTTTCATCACTCAATTTAGATATTTCATTAGTGGTTTTATTATTATTGGTTTTTTTTTATTTCTCTGTTTGTATTGTTCTGTCTTTATCTCAACCAGTCTCACGTTTTTGTTCTCCTGATTCTCCTTCCCATCCCACAGGAGGGGGTGTGGGAGCAGGGGAAGTGGTGGGTGAGGGGTGAGTAGCTGCATAGTGTTTAGTAGTGTTCAGCTGCCAGCAGAGGTTAAACCATTACTGGTACCAGCTAGCACATTCTTTTGCACAAAGAAGCTGTGATAACAAGCAACAAATCTGTGCTTTCAAGTTGCTGTGTTTCATAACTGCTAGTCATAGAATCATAGCATCATAGAATGTTTTGGGCTGGAAGGGACATTCAGCAGTCATCAAATCCAACCCCCCGGCAGTGAGCAGGGACATCTTCAACTAGATCAGTTTGCTCAGAGTTCTGTCTAGCCTGACATTGAATGTTTCCAGGGACGGGGCATTTACAACCTCTCTGGGCAACCTGGGCCAATGTTTCACCACCCTTGTAAAAAATTTCTTCCTTTGGAAGAGCCAGCAGATCAATACCTGGCTCCAAGCCTGGCGCCACTGGCAGAACTTTGGGGTTTTTGATGATGGGTCAGTTTACATAACATGGTGATCACAAAATGAGTTTGTGATTCTCAGAGAAGTAAGGAGGGTGAGTCAGCAAAACTACTGCCTTATATTTCTGGATGGCAAACTTTGACCTGTTTAGGAACCTGATTGACAAAATCCTTTGGGAGACAGACCTGAAGAGCAAAGGAGTCCAGGAAGGCTGGACATTCTTCCAAGAAGAAAATCTTAAAGGCTCAGGATCAAGCTGTCCCCATGTGCAAAACGATGAGCCTGTGGAGAAGAGAATCAGCCTGGCTAAACAGAGAGCTTTGGGTGGAAGTTAGCAAAAAAGAGAGAGCTGATGGCCCTTGGAAGAAAGGACAGGCAACTCAGGAGGACTACAAGGATGTTGTGAGGTTATGCAGGGAGAAAATGAGAAGGGCCAAAGCCCAACTAGAATTTAGATTAGCCACTGTTGAAAGTAGAAAATGTTTCTGTAGATACATTAGCAACATGAGGAGGACTAAGGAGAATCTCCATCATTTGTTGAATATCGGGGGAAACATAGTGACAAGGGATGAAGAAAAGCCTGAGGTACTTAAAACCTTCTTCACCTCAGTCTTCAATAGTAAGATCAGTTGTTTTCCAGATACCCAGCCTCCTGTGCTGGAAGACAGGAATGGGGAGCAGAATGACATCCCCATAATCCAAAGGGAAATGGTCAGTGACCTGCTACTCCACTTAGATGCACACAAGTCTCTGGGTCTGGATGGCATCCACCCAAGGGTACTGATGGAGCTGGCAGACTGCTCACAAAGTTATCAGCAGCCCATCAGTTCTCAGCAGTTCGGGCTAACTGCAGAGTTTTGTTGGAGGGTAGCAAATGTGACACCCATCTACAAGAAGGCCAGAAGGAGGGTCTTGGGAACTACAGGCTTGTCAGTCTGACCTTGGTTCCAGGGAAGGTTATGGAGCAGATAATCCTGAGTGCCATCATGCAGCACATACAGGACAACCAGGTGATCAGGCCCAGTCAGCCCATGGGTTTATGAAACGCCGGTCCTGATTGACAAACCTGATCTCTTTTTATGACAATGTGACCTGCTTAGTGGATGAGGGAAAGACTGTGGATCTTTTCTACCTGGACTTACGTAAAGCCTTTGACACTGTTCCCCACAGAATTCTCATGAAAAAAAAAAACTCCGCTCATGGCTTGGATGTGCATACACTCTGCTGGGTAAAACGCTGTCCGGACGTCTGGGCCCAAAGAGTGGTGGTGAATGGAGTTAAATCCAGTTGGCAGCTGGTCACAAGTGGTGTTTTCTAGGACTCAGTATTGGGGCCTGTTCTGTTCATCAGTGATCTGGATGAGGGCATCAAGGGCACTACATTTGCAGATGAAAACAAATTCGGTGGGAATGTTGATCTGCTTGAGGGTAGAGAGGCTATACAGAGGGACCTGGATGGGCTGGATCACTCGGTTGAGGCCAGTGGTTTGAGGTTCAACAAGGTCAAGTGCCACGTCCTGTACTTGGGTCACAACAACCCCATACAAAGCTACAGGCTTGGGGAAGAGTGGCTGGAAAGCTGCCTGGTGGAAGAGGACCAGAGGGTGTTGGTCAACAGCCAGCTGAATATGAGCCAGCAGTGTGCCCAGGTGGCCACGAAGGCCAACAGCATCCTGGCCTGTATCAGAAATGGTGAGGCCAGTGCGACTAGAGAAGTGATTGTCCCCCTGTACTTGGCACTGATGAGGCTGCATCTCGCATACTGTGTTCAGTTTTGGGCCCCTCACTAAAGGAAAGACTCTGAGGTGCTGGAGAGACTTGAAAGAATGGAAATGAAGCTGGTGATTGGTCTAGAGCACCAGTTTTATGAGGAGCAGCTGAGGGAACTGGGGTTGTTTAGCCTGGAGAAAAGGAGAGTTCAGGCAGCACCTTCTTACTCTCTGCAACTACCTGAAAGGAGGTTGCACTGAGGTGGGGGTCAGTCTCTTTTCCCAGGTAACAAGTGATAAGAGGTAAAGGCCTGAAGTAGTGCCAGGGGAGGTTTAGGCTGGACATTAGGAAAAACTTCTTCAAAGAGGGTTGTAAAGCACTGGAACAGGCTGCTCAGGTAACAGCTGCTCAAGAAACAGTCCCTATCCTCTGGAGGGATTTAAAGACATGTAGATGAGGTGCTCAGGAACATGTGATGGGATTGGCAGTGTTAGGTTAATGGGTAGACTTTTCCAACCAAAATGATTCTATGATTCTGTCTAGCCTGTATGTCCCCTCTGAATTTAAACCCTTTGCCCTATTACAGGCCCTATTAAAAGTCTGTCTACATCTTTCTTATAGGCCCCCTTTAAGTTTTTTGAGAGGTCACAAAAAGGTCTCCCTGGAGCCTTCTTTTCTCCAGGCTGAACAACCCCAATGCTCTCAGCCTTTCTTCATAGCAGGCATGTCCCATCCCTCTAATAATTATTGTGGCCCTTCTCTAGACCCACTCCAACAGATCCATGTCATTCTTGGGCTGAGGACTCCAGAGCTGAACACAGTCCTCCAGGTGGGGTCTCACCAGAGCCAAGTAGAGGGGCAAAATCACGTCCCTTGACCTGTTGGCCACACTTCTTTTGATGCAGCCCTGTACAAGTACCTGCAAGTCCTCCTCTGCAGGCCTGCTCTTAGTCTGATCATCCCTCAGCCTCTACTGATGCCCGGGATTGCTCTGAACCTCATGAAGTTCACACTGGCCCACTTCTTGTGCTTGTCTAGGTCCCTCTGGATGGCATTCCAAGATGGTAGAGACTTACTGAAGAAACTGTGTATGAAGCTTACAGAGAGGTAATTTCTTACAGGCCAATTACCGAGAAATTCTTCTTGTATTTTTCCATGTTATACCTACTGTTAGACAGAAATAAATACAGTGAGATACCACTTGATTTCCAGGAAGAGAGCTATCAGCAATAATATATAATTAATTGGCTTAAGTGACACATTTCAAAAAAAGGGATCCTGACTGCTTTGGCTTTAAGTTTTCTGCTTGAGCTGTTATAAAACACAAAAGGCTGGAGCCTGTTGCTACAAGTAAAGGCTGTTGGACTCATGGGAAAGTACATTCTCATCAGTAAAACTGAAGCCAAGTTTTGCATTGCAGCATCTCTCATTCAGTGCTGCCTTACAGTTAAATTGACTGATGTTATTCAGAGCAGTGTAGAAAAATAAATTCCATTCTGAGTATTTTACCGATAGTGTCACTAAAAGTGAGTGCATTCACGTGAAAGATTAACAAATTTATATGATGAAGGAATGAAGATTTGAGACTTGCTTCATATGCCTCACTACCTTTGAGAATCTTCTTTGCATTTTACATTTCTGGTCTCATAAGAGCGTTTGTGTGCCATATTTATACAATGGCTGAGCTATATAACAAATCAAATTCTACCAAAAATCTGAAACTATGCAGGCTTCTTTTTCTTCTTGTCTCATCACCTGCAGTAACAAGTGCTTTGTAGTCTGAATTTATCAAACAAAAATTATGGTGGTCATGCATAAGGCATAGCAAAATCAAGCCCATTTACTCAGTGGCAGTAGTCCTCTGTAGTGCCAACAGCAGTAAAATCTTGCTTTAGGAGATGAGCCTAAGAGATAGCAATCATAGCCTGAAAGCATCTCCTATGCTGAGATATGAAGCATTCTTTCTAGAGCTGAGATGACAATTTTATAAACTGTTACTTGAAATTCTGGTATGAATATTTGTAATACAGTTTTAACTTCCAAGAACAGACTTTCATATTTTTTATTATTTCTTTTTGGTTTTGTTACAGCACTCAAATTTCCCAGGCTGAATTAGATGCTCACTGTCTTGCTTGTGTATAAATGTGTGGAAAAATTCAGACCTTGTCCCAGAATCAGAGATCCTAAAGATTTTTTTAAATGGCAGACAAACACTAGTGGTAAGAGATGTAACATACAAACCAAATAGTTATTCTAATTGTAGACTAGTGCTTTCTCATTCTTGACATTTTTATTCTCTACTTCCCCCGCCCCCCCCTACTTCTTTTGCCCTTCCGTTCATCTGTAATTTGGGCTACATGTCACTCAGCCCGTAAAAGTTGTTTTAAACATATTTTGGCTACTGTTAATAAATCCATGGGAGAATCTTCTTGGACATATGTATGTACTCAAAGTTGGGTTCAATTCATGTCAATATCAATATATCTTAAAACACATAGGTCAGTCCTGTTTGTACTTCAGTGCCTTTTCTGAATAGATTCTGTATGAAAATGCTGGTGTTTGCTCCGGAGTTCTAGTTCATAAAGTATTACTTGAATTTTATTATATGACTGTCTGTGATAATCAATTTCAACTAAATGAATAATTCATTCACCAATGATAATGTGTTGGACAAGAGGCATTAATGTTTTCAATATCTTGGTATTTTGTATGCAGCTCTTAGCAATGTAATAAATGTCTTTCAGAAATGCTGATAAATTCCTATGTCACTCATTGAAAAGCCTGAATCAAAAGGAACCATTAATACCTTGAGTGAACCTTTTAATACCTTGAATGTGATGCACGTTTTTCAGATTACACCGAAATTCTCCTGATAGGTTCCTGTTGGCAGCTTCATAGCATATATTACATACATGTCAACATGTAATAGCAATAGTATATGCATGTTTTAGGAAAGCTCCTAAAACATTGTGTAAGTGATGGTCTAAAGTTGCTTTGCAGTTTATTCGTAGCTCAAGGTTTCTTAGAACATTCAGTGTTCCCAGGAATGACCTGATAGTTGCTGTCTCTCCTGTGTTTTAGGTGCTTTCCTTGTCTTCTTTTCCTCCTTTTGGAGTTGTGTTTGGGTTTTTCGTTTGTTTGTTTGTTGTGGTTTTTTTGTATTGTTTTGTTTTGTTTTTTTACTTGCTTGCTTACTCAACTACATTTCCTTCTTCTGACCTTGTCATCTGGCTTTATTTAATGTCATCCAGAGCATGCCTCAGTGTCAGGAGGAAAATTTGGTAAGGCAGGCAGGTATCATGCCCTGTGATCTATGGGCACCCTTGACACAGAGAAAAGTACTAGGAGCAGATACAGACAGAAAAGAAAAAGAAGATGTGATTAATAAGCTTTTGCCCTCACTGCCTGCCTTAGGACTTGGCGGCAGCCAGAAACTACTACCTCACTTACAGATTAGACTGTATGGTAATGGGATCTTGCCTCTTGGGAAGCAGCAGTTCCTGGCTCCTGCTGAGTTCCTTCCAGCAAGTTCAACCACTGACTTAGGAAAGAAAAATACAGTCTGACATATAATTCTTGAAATGTTGCTGACCCTTATATCTGAGGAATGAGCGGAAACTATTCTCAGTGTTCACACAGTTCTTTTCTCTATGAGCAGTAATTCTTTGTCCACAGCCTTAAAAAAAAAGTCTGGGTTGAAGTCAGAAAGTTCCGTCTCATTTCTGTCTGTAAAAAGTCCCTGTTACAGATGATATAATTCAGCCATGCCTGGGGTGAATGTAACAATTGTTTAATAAAGTGAAGCCTTAAATTATATCCAGCTCATTTGGTAGGGGGATTTTGTAGGCAGGAAGAAGTTAATTATCCAAAACTGGATCCAGATCAGGTTTATTGGCTTACACACTGTAAACTTGATATCTCTAAAATGGTAACTTGCATACTTCTTTTTTTTTTTTTTTAATACAATGTGTGAGTATGTGCTGTGCTGTAAGAAGGTACTTTTCCAGCCAGTTCAAGAAACAGCTTTTTGCCTGCTCATTAATCAACTACACTTTTCTTGATAAAAGGAATGTAACCTAACATAATATTCCAACAGTTACTAAAAAAAAAAAAAAAGAAAAAAAGAAAATCCACTAGCTTTTCAGGTTATGATTTAGAATTTTTGAAAAATTTTTGTGGTAATAACCTTATGACTGGTTTTATTTTTTTTTTCCAAACCTGGTCAGAGTCAACATGACCATTATGTTTTAAGTGTTCTCATTGGTAGTAATGTGAAATCTTGATGGTATGAATACACTTAAGAATTATAGCTAGATTTTCATCATGATAAGGGGTAGTTTATTTGGTTCCTGAACTGTGAAACTGAGTGACAAAATTGTAGACCAGCAAAGCTAACGAGTGTTTTATTGTTGACCCTGTAGGGTAAGCATGTTCTCTGAAGAATAACATTTTCAGCCACTATTAGAAAGTTAAGCATTAATCCTAATTCTGGTTTCATTTAAGTCAATATGAATTTGCTGTTGAATTCAATAACGGACTGTTATCCAAATTCTGCAGAGTTCTGCTGATCTCTACTAACCCCTCTTTTTTTTGTATAAGTGATCAGTACCATGAATCTATAATGATTTAGAGGAAAATACTCAAGAATCTGAATTGCCATAAGAATTATCTTATTTTGTCTTTACTTTAGAACTTGACTTAACATGAATCTTAAAAGATTTTAGAGGTTATAGCCCATACTTAAAAGTGAAGTTGGTATCCCCTTCTAAAGTAAATTTGGGGAAGGTGAAACTTAGATTCATGAAGGAGTGGGAATAGACCTGTCACTGTGCTCCTATGACAGGTTGCTGCTTGGAAATTAATAAGAATAAAATACTTATTTGCAATTATAACAGGCAAGATGTTCTGAATTACCTACAGACATATGGGATCATTGTGAAAGTGTCTTGAATTATTCAGAAACTTTGTAAAGTACTACTTTACAGAAGTGAAGTTATTCCAAGATCAGCAGTATCCTTTATTTATTTACTTATTTTTAAATTAATGTTGTTAAAGTTAACTGATGAGGAAAAGTGTTGTGGGATATATAAAGCTTATATTTGGCAAGGCAAATCCTTACTTCAGCAGAAATCTTATCCTATATAAGACTTATACTGTTGATGCAGTATATCTGTATTAAATGAGGTTGAACTATAAGTGCTAGTTTTGTAGAAGTAATTTTTTGCAGACAAGTCTAAAATGCAGACAAAAAATGACATCCCTCTGGCAGAATTTCTTTTCTGCAAGGGTATTTCACCTGTTGTGTGCACAGAAAAAGTATTGCCCAAATAATTTTTTTGTTAAATTTGGTCATGTACAAATGGAGACTGAAAAACACCGTTTCCTCAGAAAAGCTTAATATATAGAAGTAGTAGAGGGAATTTCTAATCTCACTGAGGTTAAATTTTTTCCATTGTCTTTTACAAAGTCAGTTTCCACCTCCAGAGTCCCAAAATTACTCTACCCAATTAAGTAAATGAGATCTAACCAAAAATGTAAATAAAAGTAATGGTAACAAAGTAGTTACATTTTGAGCTTTTAACAGTACATTTTTTACAGTCTGTATCTTTTTGGCTACTTTTGGTTTTTGTAACATATCTTGATTTTTGAAACATTGATGATAACGCTATGTCAATTTCTTTATGAAATGAAGCTCCAATTTCGTAGTGAAGTGAAATGGAAAACCAAGAAAACAAGGACAGGATGCTTACTGTACGTGTGACTGACACATACACACAGCTTGAAGGAAAAGAAACACTGCAAATCCACTTCCTATTCAAGTCAAACCCTTGTGCTAAAAAAAGAACTACAGGCAATAATAGTAAGTTCTCTGAAAAGGGCCACTAAAAGTTAAAAGGAAGAAGATTACTGGAGGGATACAGAGCACATACTTTGACTGTATTTTGGGTAGCGTATATATTTTATCTTCTGCAAGGAAAAGAAAAAAAGTATCGTTTATTGTTTACCTTACACAAAGAATGTTATAAATTGCTTAAATAAGTTGTCTTCAGCAATAAATTGCTTTTAAACCCCACCAAATTTCAACATTCCAGTCTTCTCCATGCACTAAAAACTCTGAATTTTCTGTCAGTTTTCGATTATATTTGTAAAAAGGGAAGACAGCTCACTGCCCTGTGAAAACAAACATATTTCACTAAATATTATTAATATGTTACATTTCCTAGGTCACTTTTAATTCTTGGTGATGATACTACTTGCCTACTTTTGTGAAGCATTCAAAGACCTGAGATGGCTATAGAAGGTATAGCAAACTGTGTTGCCTGATGTTGGTGTAGAAAATGCGTCCTAGCCCAGCAACTAATAACAGCAGTATGAGATTTGATAGTCTTATCATCTTAACCTAATGCTGGATATGTCATACTAGTAGTAGAGTCAATACTGTATCTTTCCTTTCAGATACAAGTTTGTTAAGGCTTTTCCTAGCAGCTTATATTTCCTAGGCAACAACCAACATTTAAGTGGAGTCTGACATTCAGTTAAATTAAGGGCTTGAATCTGTGAGACAGACTGCATGAATTTACTGACTCCTGATCTTTCAGAATCTGTAAAATTTTCAGGTTTTCGGGCCATCCGTTATTTTGCTAATCATCCAGCAAAGCCCTTTGTGCTCTCCACTAACCATGATTAACAATCTGGCAGCTATCTGTAGATTTAGTTTCCCAAACCATAATTTGTTCCCAGTGCTAATCCTAGGAGGACGACTAGGGGCCTCCACTGGTGTCTGCTTTTTTGTTATTTTAAAAAATTACTTTCAGTATTTCTGCCCAGTACTTTGTATCCTTATTCACTTTAGAGTATTTCCAGCAGATGGGGAGGAATGTTCCATTTCCCTCACATCCAGCACATTTCCAAAGAATGATGATATACCAATCCCCTCCCTGCCCCTGGGACTATAATGGAACAAGATACCACAGGAATAATATGTTTCATAAGGGGTTTCTTTGATGGTTGCACTTCCTGATGATTCCAGAGATCTCTTAGATTCTTAGATGTCATTGTTCATCATCTTTCCTCATGTTGCTTTGACTATGCCATAAAAGAAACGTAGTCTGGAGAGCTAGTCTGCTCTGAAGAAATACTCCAAGTCTTCTCTACTTCTCTTACAGCTCTGCATTCATGAAAACCATACTAACTCTGTCTGGCAATTACAATTTAGAAAACAAACACTGCCCCAGCTTACAGGAAGAGCAAAATAATGCTCAATTCTGAGATAAGAAGAATTGTTAAAAAAGCAAAATGATGTTATCTGTAGTTTTTCTCCTGATTTGGAGGAGTGACAAATCTGTATGCTATAGGGGCTTGTAGAAGCTTTACATTATAAAAGACATAACTCTGTGTTTGTGGTAGTGCTTTGTCTCAGTGACCTGGCTTCCATACCCTCTGCTACAACACAGAGGATTTATTTCTAAATGCAGGAATCAGTAACATTGCAAGGCTGGAAAGCACAGTTTCCATGCACTTAGCAGTGTTGTGAAACCAGTGGAGCTATGCTGAAGTTTGTTGACATTGAAGTAATTTACTGTTAAGGGTGATGAGGTGTCCTGGTTTGAGTGAGAACAGAGCTAATTCTTTTCAGTAATTTTACTTTTCAGCTCAGTTCTTCTAACTAACTGCACTGGCTGAAGTCAGCAGCCTGTTTTCACAGGCAGTGTCTG
>JAAGNO010000719.1:35513-47200 GCA_033439905.1 Ceryle rudis | reverse complement strand
CGAGGGGCGGAGCGGAGCCCGGAGGCAGCGGCGGCTGCAGCCCTGGGAGGGCTGTGGGGTGGCCTGGCTGCGGAGGGGTCTTTCCAGCGGTTGTCTACAGGCACAGCTCTCCAAAAAACCTCCCACCCGCAAACAAAGCCAAAGCCCACCCCAAACAAACACCTGCCAGCGCATGCCCCCACCCAAGGGCCTGGCTGTGCACCCGAAGCTGTCAGAACTTGCTGCTGGGAAAACTCGCCTCCACAGGGATAGCATCTTCCAGGAGTGTAAACAGAGCATCCAAAAGAAAGAGGTTCCGTTCAAAACCGCGGCCAAGATAATAAAGATGAAATAAAATAACAAAGATAAACAATAGTGGATTTCTGAGTGTCCAGACCAGAGGGGAGAGAGAACAGCAGAATACATTGTACTACTGTGGTTGAGTTAGCCACCGTTTCACCCGAGAGAGTCTGAAATGGTTAACTTTATAAAGTTGGTTTTGTTCGGTTTTCCTTTTTGCGTTTGGTTGTTTGGGTTTTTTTCTAATGATACGTTGATCTTTTGATTTCAAACTGTAAATCAGCAGTGACTGAGGCAAAGCCCCCTCCTCTGTAAAGCTTTGCCTGTCCTTGAACTGAAGGCTTGGGATAGTTAACTCGGAGAGTCCTCTAGTGGAAATGCTGCTTATACTGGCCAGACAGCCACGTTCCTTCCGGAAAATGATTTTCCAAGGAAATTTGTCGAAGCAAAAGGTTTGCTTTGGTTCATCTATTTCCAACCACCACTGGGCAACAATAAGGCACCAAATCTGAAAAATACACCAAACCAAGGTGTCACAACTATTCAATGTTTTGAGTACCTGGAGTTGAGGAGCCATCAGCTGTATTTTGAAAATGGAAGTAAATTAAAAAATTCCATCCCTAGTCTCCTGCTATTACCTCGTGTATACCTATATCAGGTTCTTTTTAGACACCGTTTAGCACTTTTGCGGTACCGTTACGGGGGTTTGTGTGTGTTGGTGAGTGTGCATCAGTGTAGCCCTGAGCCAAAACACAAATAAATAATAGTTAACGCTAGGTTAAGTAGCAGCAAAGTGGCCAAACTTATTCCTACCAGCCCAGATGTTTTCTCTGACACCAAGTAAAACCTCGGTGAGTGGAAACCGTATGGTTTCATTTAGCAGTCTCTAGCCTGAATTATTGTGAATCTACTGTTAGCTTTGTCTTAGTGGGAACTGTCAATATGGTTTCTAAATGGACTCTGGTATCTTCATGTGTTCCAAATTTCCTCCGCTTAAAATGGAGCTTATGTAAGGTATGTCTATAAACATAATTCTTTCAGGGCGGGCTAGACTTTGATCTCCCTGTCACATCAATTAGACAGCTTCAGCTCCTTGAGTTGTTGGATTGGGAGATAAAAGGTAGCGCAGAGATGTGATTTGAGGGTTGATGTGGTTTATTGTTATTTTTTCCTAGCACAGTTTCCTGAGACACAAGATTAGGTACATTTCCAGTGCCTGAAGAAAATCTCGACAACAGTATTTTTACATCTTGCCGAGATATTTTGCAGTGGATCACTTTGTGCTAATGCTGTTATTTTAGAAGTCTTATTCTGATTAAAACTTATGAACATCCAGAGTGTTGGTTTCCAAACTTAATGTCTCCTTGTATGATTGTCTCTGACTGACTTCGAAGCCAGTCCTTATTTCAGCGTGTACAGCTGCGCGCTTCCAGCAGATGGCAAGATATTCCCAGGCAACTGTCTGGGAAACACAGTTGTATATACAACGCTTGTAAGTGCCAGTTCTTGAATGCTCCAGGCTGTTGAGAACTGTTCTTTAAAAATTAGTTTAGAGGGAAAAACTTATTTGGGGCTAATGTTAGCATTAAAGTTCTGCCTCAGGTGTCAGATACTTGCAGTAGCGTCTGTTAGTCTCACTCCAATGACAAGTTTTCCTAGCTGTGGTTTCCTTTTTAAAATTCTAAAAAATATTTACTGCCTAATGGGTTTGGAAAGTCTTAGAATACATAGTATAAATAGTTTGGTGCCTCCAACAAGAATGTAAGTAAGGTTCCTTATATCCTTTTTTAGTTGGTATCTTGAAAGAAACAGGCTGTGGCTGCATAGGAAAACGGTGTCGTCGAGATAAACATTCCTTGCTGTCTTGGGCCATTATTCAGAGAATAATTTGTCCTGCATGCTTAAAAAAATGAAGCATCTAAACACCTCCCTTGGAACCGAAATATTTAATTCCAGACTTCACGTGAAGAAAGTACTGTCTTTTAATCTTTTTGGTGAAAGGAATAATATTCCAAAACCTCTTGGGACATTTGCTCTACATGCACCACTCAAAAGAAACAACTATTTAATTTTATACACTACAGCCAGGAGGAAATGAGAATATTTCTGGATTGCAAAGTTATCTAGCTTGGTTAATATTGTAAAAATTATTTGGTATTGCAGGTGTAGTACTTTTAACTAGTATTTTGGCGCAAATATTTACAACACTAGGAAATAAAACTAATTAGATTTTTTTTTAATGTTTGTTTTTAGATCAGAGGGAACGATTTTCTCTTCAAGCGGAACTTCAGCACAGCCAAGAGACAGAAGCAAATTTTATCTTGTCTTCAGTCATCCTGCTTAAAATCTGTAAGTAATGCATGTTTTTGGAAGGTACCTACTGCATCTGGAACAGATTGCACGTACTGACTTTTATTATATTTTGCCTGTTGTTTCCACTGTGCATTTGCCTCTTTGTGATCCACTGATACACGGGTTTGTCTAAAGGAAAAGCGTTTAAACTTTTCCAAGATGCTCCAACCTCCCTTTGCAAATAATCGCAGCAGTTCTGTTTCCCTGTTTTGATGTACAGATCTGTTTGAGGAACCAAAGGGTCTTGACTGAAAGGAATACTCACACTCACTGAGGAACTGTTATGGCAACAAAAGATAATTTTTCAAGGAAACTTAATGGTACATGTAAGAATCTGCTAGGGTGTCTCAAGGTAGCTCAAAGGTAGTTTTGCCCATGCACCGTCAGATGATCAGTGTTCGACTAAAACTGACGTGCTCATAGATGGCTCATTGCTTTGAGATTTTCGTGTTGAAGTTCTTCGTCTTCACCTTTAAGATTTAATTATACATTCGTTTATCAAGTCTGTCCAATAACAGTTAGCATCATGTATCCCAGATCCTTAATGGAAAAAGCTCTGCTATTTAACCCAGCGGGGACTACCGAGTTTAATGTCTAAGGTGCTTAGACACAGAGCAGGAGAATTGCAGGTTACCAAGAGACACGCTCCAGGTCTGCTGGTTAAGATGCAAGTGGGAGGCAAAGGACACTAAGTTTGGATAAAAAAATATAAGGCAAAGCATTAATATCTTTGAACATAAATTGGAGTAAAGCATATATCCTACATAACATCAGAAATCACCATGGTAATTCTTCACAGATTTTCTTGCTGGACTGAATATTAGTGTTTTTTCTAGCCCATGTTAAAATAGACAAAATGAATAATGTTTCAAGACTATTTTAAGTCAACACCTCCCTTGCTTGTCTTTCTTATATAAGATAGAAGCACCCAGAAACTAACTCGTTTTTGTTGACACCACTTAGCCAGGAGGATAAAGAATTTTATGGGTAGCCCAAACTATATAAGTTTAAAAGCAAATAAAATCAACCCTCTATGCTTCTGTATTTATTTTTTTTCCTGGATATTTAAGCAACCTGTCTCTGTAGAAACACAGTTTTTGCCCACTTCCATTTTGTCCGTGCTGACCAGCACACAATACAGTGCAAGTCAGAGGGTACTTTCTTCTTGCTGCATAACCCGGTTCTTATCCTTTAAAAAGCAACAGTCCCTCTTCTGAGAGGTAACAGTGAAAGAAACTCTGGAAGAAAGAAACCGTGTGCTTCTACCATTGAAGACACGAATCTGTCATTTCAGAGAATGGAAGAGATGGTGAAAATTTTAAACAAAAGGGGCCTAACCCTGAGGATCAACTTTTCACCTTGGTTCCTCACGAATCCTCTTGGTTTTGCTTTTCCTGGACCAAACTTAATCGTGCTGCCCTTAGTTCTCATTATTGGTTCAGCCAGCGTTCAGTTTGATTGAAAGGCCTTCTTAGTTCAGAATATCCCAAATCCAACAAATGCCCGATGGACCCTTCAGTAAGCACGCACAGCAACACCAGCGTAGGCAATCTGAAAATAGTCATAGCTGACATATTAAACCTTTCTTCTTTATAAAGTACAGGGTCAGTTTAAAATACTGTATGCACTGTAGTTGATAAACAATACCTAGAATCCTCCTGTCTTTTATGTGTATCCATATGGGCCTGTGTATGTAAAAGCTGCACACACAACCTGGAAAGATGGGGGCAGCTTCATCTTAAATGTATCTACAAAAACGTGTTAAGATGCACAGAAATACACCTTTTGTGTTTGTCTAAGACTGAAAGAAATGTAGTAATAAAGGAAGGAGAGTCTGGATGGACTATTACAGCAGATGTTTTACAGATTATTGTGTATTTCTTCACTCAATCTTTATTTAATCTTAAAACTGTAGTGATTGCAGTACTGGAATAGCTCTATGGCCTATATATTATTTTGCTGCGTACAGCTATGCCTGTTCCACATACCTACCCCCTAAAGCTGGCCAGTTATTTAGCACTACGCAAAGGAAAATGCCCTTCCTATCCCATCTGGTAACCCAGTGCAGGAAAATCAGTACAACTCTTTTTGTGTGGATAAGACCTGCAAGTATAAAAGCACTTTTCTGTGGTTTGTAATATTGTCTGTCCTTGCCTCGCTTGAGAACACAAAGGGCAACGCTTCTAAGCTCTGAGCGTTCCTCATCTCAGTAAGAGATGTGCATATTCAACAACTCCATGACAGACTTTATACCAAACAGTGGAGACTGGACACCGGAGTAGAGGGATCTTTCCTTCAGTGGCATTAGTCGTACGCATTGGTTGGTCTTAAATCTGGAGTCATCTAATGAGGCTTCTCGTTAGAAGATCTCAGAATTTAGGCATATTTAGGTTTCTTTTTTTGGACTAATCTTTTTGCAGAACAGTGAACTCCCAGTAGCATCTGATTTGTTCTGTTGGTACTATATTTTCTGACAGCATGGGCTTGACTGTCTTTTCAGATTTGTTTTTACTGGGCAGGACTTAGTCAAAGGAATAGCCGTGACATAAAGCTCCTATAAGGAGCGGGCGGATCCCTCATGCATTATGTAACAATGGGCTTAGATCCTCAAATTCATTTCATTTAAGACACAAACTATATGGGCAGAAAGTAATAGTGCCCTTCTTGTTTCAGCTACCAAACCCATCCAAAGAGATACGTTAATTGCCAATTTTTTATTCGTTTTTCATTAAGAAGAATTAGCTATATGTGCCCGTAACGTACTGCACACAGTATTATTGTAACATCAAACAAGCTTTCCACCATTGCAAGTGTTTTAAGCTGCTGTAATAAAGAGGGTGTGAGGGAGCCACTTCACTTTGGGGTTTTTAATGAAAATATTCTCGGAAACCTTCAATAGGCTTTTTGTTACCTATTCTGCTTCACAGACAAATATGCAGGGGTGCTGTGTTCCTCCTAATGTGAAGTGCTTTCTTAGGTTAATGACTCTGAGCATTTAAAATCAGAGCAATCGGTTTTAAGTGTTTTGTTGTACCAACAGTAGAAGCCTCATTGAGTTATATTGGTTTCACTACATTATCTATTGGATTAGCAACCCAGTTAAGAACTGATGTGAGAGCTTTTACTTTAACTTGGATAAACGCTTTCATTTTTACCCAGAAACAGGACAGACATTTCTGTTTAACATCTTAATAGTGCTGTCACTGCCAGAATTACCTTCAAACAAATCATGCGCTATCTTTCTCTTCTTCCTCTTGTGCTTTGTGATTGTTTTTAACCTCTTGAGGCAGCAACAGCTATTTTTTAACATAAATACAGTAGCCTGCATAAGTGCCCCACAGGAAGCTCTCATGAATACAGATGGTACTTTCTCTTCTGTTGTCAAGGCCAAAGTGGAGTTTTACAAGCCCTTGGGCACTGAATAGGCAGGATTTCATTATGGGATGAAATCTCGGAGGTTATTCTGATTTTGCTTCTAATGCATTTTATCTTCCAGTTCAATAGTTGGAATGTCTATTTTGTCTGTTCATAGAAGCTCCGATTTCTGTATATCTACATTTTATTAACACTCCACATTTAGAATGATTACATTAACACATATCCCACTCTCATTCTCACAAACACGCAGTCCATAGAGCAGCCCTCTAAACTGCTGAAAGGAATACAAATGCTTTCAGGTACAGCACAGAAAAAGGACCTTCTGATCCATCACATACTTTCTTTTCCTCCCTCTCCTTGATGCTAATACAACCCATCCAAAGGTAGCATTCAACTGACATCAGATTTAGTTCATTTCTGTTTATTAAGGACATAATGAAATTAAAGTTGAAAAGGGCACTGTCATTAAAGGTTAATATGGCTAAAGTATTAATGTCTGATAATTTTTAATTAAGATCATTTTAAATTTAAAAAAAATCAAAAAGTAAAGCACACACAAAACTACAGAGGATTCAAATTTATGCAAACTCCCAATCATTACACCATACTCCTGTACTGAAATTTCTCCTTAGCAAGAGTTTGAGTGGCATCTGACTTTTCTATTTCTGGCTCTGGAAACAGATTTCAGAAAATCCCACTCTTCATGATGGAGGTGTTTTGTCTTGTGCTACTCATGCAAGAGCAGCAACAGTAGCTGAAACGCCCGCTCTCCCCTCTGAGTCACCTTGTTCCTGGAAGGGACACAATTGCCATATGTGCTCACAGTGCACATTTCTGACTGCCTGCAATGTTCTGAAATTATTTTTTTCCCCCTTTATTTATGCTTCTGTCTACACCATTGTGATAGCCTAGGTTTCTGGCTTGGAGTTTTTGTGAGGAAAAGATTGCTGCCACCTTTTACTTCGATTAGCCACAACTGAGCTGTGCACCTTGAAGATCTGCAGTCAAACTACAGAGAAAAAAAATAATTGTCTAAATCTTTTAAAGAAGTCAGCGGGGCACGCAGCCTGTGACTGCCTCCCAGATGGAGAAGCAACTAATTTTGTCCAATAACCCCATGTGATTACTCAGTTGGCTTCCGTGTAAGGAGTGATGTCAGGTGCACAATTACAAACTATTCGTGCTGAAGTAATTAGATTAGACGTCGCCTTTATATCTGCAGCCGCCTTCTTGCTAAGTACTCTAAATAACCAGCCACTACACGCTAGAGGGACTAGGTCAGTGCTTTGTCCTCTGCTCTTTCATAACTTTAATTCCAAAATCATGGATTATTTTCTTATGTTTTACACTCCACAGGAACTTGCTGCAAGTATCTCTTCAGCAGGATTTAGTCAATAATTTCACTCTTAGCAGTAGATACTGACCCAGGATCATGGAAAAAGGAATAACTTAGTAAGGAAAAGGCATTGTAAAGTCATGCTTCTACTGGTTTTATTTCACTCTGCACTTAATCATTATATAAAACAGTAAGAATGATTCGGAAGAGAGAAGGAGGTGTTTGACTTTCTTGGGGAGAAAGTGATTATGACCAAAAACGGACTCAGGAAACAGTGTATTTCTGTAACGTAGCATTTCATTGACACCAGGAACAAACGTCAAGAAAAATAAAATAGAGGAGAAACAGGAGGAAAGAGAGAAGCCTCATTGCCTGCATATACTTAACGAGATGCAGAATTTCAGTAGCTTTCTGGATAAGGTGAAAGTTGAGTGATACTTTGCTTTAATTCAGTATGTGAGAGTCTCAGAAACTATGGAAAATAGCACCACAGAAGTACTAGTTGGATGCACTTACCTAGCTGGAAGATAAGAGTTTCTGTTTCTCCTGAGGGGTTTTTCTTCGGTAAAACTCAAAGCTATGGGAATGAAATCAATATCATTACATCAGTTTTGCAGGTGATGCAGTGAAATGACTTAACTAAGATTACTCAACAAGTCGGTAGCAAGATCTTGGAGCAGAATCCGGCTGTCTCAGTCCAGAGCTAGACTGATGAGAACTTCGTGGAACCATTTTCACTTGATGTCAGTTTGCACTTTCCAGCACAGTGCTGGCAGATAGTTTTTCCCTTGTAACAGAAGCTAACGACTGAGGTGAGCCTAAGCCTAACTTATGATGGGAGCATATTTTCTATAGCAGCTCAGTTCAGGATCATTATTTTTCCTTCAAAGCATTCTCTTACTTTAATGATATCGATCAAATCTTATTCAAAGTTATAAATCTGCATTAAAGTGCTCTATCTTTCAGTGCTGGTCATATGAAATCAAACCCTACCTCTCATATAAGTAAGGCAGGAGGAACGTGCACACGTTCCACTGTGGTCAAATGTTTGTTTCATCCTTACTGCAGTTGCGACTATTAATCATCAGCCATCGCGTTCAAGATCCCCATCTTCACAGCCCAGTGTGGCTCCTCTCTTATCTACATCTTTTGGCTTGTTTAATCGTGCATCTCCCCATGTCCCTTTCCATCATAGCTTTCAGCCACTTGCTTTGCTTCCTCCTTTCCTTCCCTCTCTCATTTCATATTTTCTTTTGTGTCAGTCTCTATATTTAAAACAACCTCTCACTTTCAAGGCAACAGAATCCTCAAAAAAATGTTCCCTTTTGAAGTGTCTTGCATCGGCTTCTTGCACTAATCATATTTCCGTGGTTTTAATCCATATCCCAATATATTTACTGTAGATTTTTTTAAGAGTTTAATTATGAAACTTGTCTTTGTTGTTAATACTGCATTCATTTGCTGAGTTCACTGGAATTATTTACAGAACAAAGTGTTATTTTACATGAACTGGTGAGAGGATCTACCCTGAATTAAGCAGTGTGTATGAGTACCCCAAAATTTCATTGTCAAACAGTGGCAGGGAAGAGGCCTGATATATTAGGTCAGCCTGTGAATAAAAATAGTAAAAAATATCCAAAGCAACCGAGTAACTTAAAGCAATTTATGACATTTTTTACTTCACTCAGCTATTTAGGGATAGATGCAAAACGGCTATTTTCAGAGGCACACATGGTAGACTCTCACTGAAAATCAACAGAATGAATTCTAAAGTCCTTCCTGAATATGGAGTCTGAATTTCTTCGTTATCAAGCACCTTTAAAATTTTCCCCAATCCAGCATGGAAAGCCTGAGTTTTCCCTCTGTTACTAAATCAATTTTGTCTATTTTGGAGCCTATTAAACTAATAAACTTTACTGGGTTTAAGTGTTTAAACTTTCATTAGCTTAGATCTGAAAGTCAAACAGTCATTATTAACAAATCAGTGGAATTTTATGTACTATATTTTATTTCATGCTGTGACTAAGAGCATTGAAATGTTTTCACTACTTTATCCAAGACAAATAATAATTTTTAAAAAAGCCTCTACTCCCCTCTATTCCCTTTACATTCTTCATCAGATTTTTATATTTAAAAAGCTCCAACTTTACCACTGCTGTTAAACCTAGGCCATCCCAGAGAAGGCCAGATGCAGAAAATCACTCCTATGTGAAAGTGAGGAATTAGCTCTTCCGTTAGAAAAAACAAAATTATCGGAGTGTGAAAAGCCAAATCGTCATTACTGATGAACCCTTAAAGTGGAGGAAAAACATGGTTAATTTAAGATTTAAACTTCTGCTGCAAATATGTACATATGAAAACTTGTCTCGTGGTAATACAGGAAATAAGGAGCGGGGATTGTTTGGCAGAGTACAGTTCTTACTGTATCAAATCAGATCGGTACTAAATTGCTGCTTTTAGTAGGAACTGATCGCAGGACTTTCTTGATTTCAGAAATGTCTGAAGCCCATTGGAAAAGACTTTGAGAAGAGGTGATCAATACAGTTTCAGCGAGGGCTTTTTAGTCTGTGGGTATTGTTCAATTTGTAGCTCTTCACATGAATTTTCTGTTTTGTTTTGTTTATCTTTACATTGTGTATGCAACCCAGTATATAACATTGACTGCTGCAAAGGCTGCTGGGAACACAGCTCTGGCATATATATCAATGGTATCGGCATCAATGGGCTTAAAGAGGGACTTCAGACCACTCTTTTTATCCAGTTTCATTACTTGCTGCTGTTTTGTCTCTCCAGTTTCTATTTCTATTGTTCCATATGATCCAGGCAGGCTTCTGGGAATCCGGTGCTGCCTGTTGGAAATGCCCAGTTCCTGGTTCACCCCAGCTATGGAAAGGGAAAACAGAACAATGGCGTTCTTCACGTTTATCTGCAAAGGAAAGAGGAGAACCTGTAACAGCAATTTATAGGGCAAAGGTGGTGTCCTCCATCCCAGCTAGCCATGATCCTGACGTGGTGAAACACCCGAGATCCACCAGTGCTCAATGATAACTATCACTTGCTGTGGCAGAGGCACTGCCGCTTTGTGAACTGTCAAAAACCCCGTTCCTTCCCTAATCAATTCACTCTGCTTCGCCAGTAACACGCATCTATGTACGTGAAGAAAGCAGCAAAGCCATCTGGAGTTCCTGGAAGAGGTGTCATCTCCAGAGTCCTTTGTTCAGTTTCACAGGGGTCCATAGCTACGTAACTTACACCCGTGCTGATTAGATCTGCATTTACCTCACAGAGTTCAGGTGTAAAAAATGTAATCGCCAGGGGACAGCATTCGAGAACTATGGGCCTCGGTTTTGTTTTGCTGACAGCCTTTTATTATGCTGAGGCAGAGTTCAAAGAACTGTAGCAGAAGCAGCTGCTAAAGAACGCCTTCTGAGAAACAGCCTTTCTGACAAACCCCACCTCATCTAATAGTGTTAGAATGTCTTTGCCTTCACCCTACAGGAGCAACTCAAAGTTACTGTAACTTACACTTGCTTACACAGTAGAAAAATGTCATAATGCAGGGTGGTTGCTTTTGCAAAGTTATCCACAGCATTACACCGACTGACCTCGGCACTCTGCCTCCTCGCCTTTATCTTGTTCTTTTGCTTTTTCATGTAGTCAGCATTGAAATGTGCAAATGCATATTCCACCAGTGCGGCGAAGACAAACACGTAGCAAATCCAGAAGTAAACATCAAGGGCCTTGATGGCAGATGCTCGTGGAAGCGAAGATCGGGCACTGACCATCAGCGTAGTCATAGTAAGAACAGTCGTTATACCTGCAGCGTAGGGTGAGAAAATTTCCTTGTGGTTTCCCGGTATACGCTATAAGAAGCGTGTTTACTAATCTGCAGCTGAGGAATATCTGCACAGTAGAAGGCCCTTAATAGTCTGACTTCTGATTTTCAAATTGCAAAAAGAAATGGTGCATTTGTATGACTAAGGCGGCTTTGAATTTTATCCTCGGGTTTGTTGTAGATTGGGACAAACAAAACCAGAAGACTTAACCCTCAAAAACTTTTGTATCTGGACTTGCAAGCTTTACTCAGACACACAGATCCAGAAGCTCTAGGAACAATTTTCGTCACTGTCCCAGTTCCTTCAAATCAATTCTTTCATACGTCTGCCTCACACTATTGCTTTTAACCATATTTAGATGGTCATTTTCTGTTCTTTACTGGGGCGACTGCTCTGATAGCATGACAGAAATTAAAACATGAGGAGAATCTTTTAAAGGAAAGGACCCTCTCTTCTGCAAATGTAAACAGAGTGTTCAGATAATGGACCTTCAAGGAAAGTGAGGA
>JAAGNO010000719.1:14782-35413 GCA_033439905.1 Ceryle rudis | reverse complement strand
CTTTTAAAGGAAAGGACCCTCTCTTCTGCAAATGTAAACAGAGTGTTCAGATAATGGACCTTCAAGGAAAGTGAGGAAACTTCAGCATAGCTTTCCCTGTTAGTGCCCCGAGCTCTGGTTTACCTAGTGACACTCTGGCAGGCACAGCTGACTGACTGATCCAGAAGGACACCCATGACATGGCCACTAGTAAGATAGAAGGAACATAAGACTGAATGATGTAAACTCCTCGATTTCGCCGAAGGTGGAAGTGGAGACTGAGCCTGGGAAACTGACCTGCTGGAAAAAAGAGGAGACAAAGCAAGATTCCAACTGTGTGAGTTACTGTTAAACTGATGATCAAAATAACAGTTCCTATAATGACACAGATCTACATTCTTCTCTTTCACACAAGGATTGCAAAAAGCTTTTTTGGATGTTGTTCAATTAGCCTTCACGACCCCTGCACGAGGTACTGCAGCTCTCACCAGCACTGTTAGCTAAGAATAGGTCAAATGATTTGTCTCAGGTCATATCAATGCCAGATCTGAAAATAAAATCATGAGTCTTCTCAAATAACAGTATTGCTTCAAAATGTGTACTGTCTTATCATCTGCTGTAGAAAGTCCTCCAGATACTAAATTTAGATTTTTTAAAAGGCCAAGTTAATTTCAAACTCAAAAAAGAGCTTAGAGGAGATGTGCAGCATAAATGAGAATTTGAATACATGAAAGAGGATGAAAAATCAGCAGGAAAGAAATGACTCCCATCTTTTACAAACATTGCAATAAAGCCAGTGATACACGTACACGCCACTGACTTCTACTGGATAGAATTAGAAAGATCCGACTGTACGTCATAAGCCTCATAACATCAGGGCTCATGGAAATTTTTCGTTATCCCAAGTTGCAAATTAGGTCAGAAGAACGTGAGCTATACCTCAAGCATTTTTCATCAAGTCCTGTCTGGCTGCTCCATGCAGCGCTTTGTCAAGCACGCGGAGCTAGAGGGCATAATATGCTCCAGTGGCTACCTGAAGACTCAGCAAAGGTTGGCATTTGTTACAACTGTAAGCTAAAGAAAACTCTTATCAGAAAGTTGACAGGTTCTTAAATTAGTTACTTAAGAAGAAGGATTATCTATTATAGATATAGGAGGTTTCCCTATGTGGGAAAAAGTCAGACACTGTCCCTGAAATGAGGAGAGATCCTGTTACCAGATTTGAAGTTCATCATTTCTGTTGTGAACTGGTAATTGGTAATTGTGAACTGAGCAAGCTGCAGCTTATCCAGCCCATGGATCTCCTCCTGGTTTTCTGACCAGTGGTAGACAATGTCCTCTGAAGAGTAGCCATCTGTCAAAAGAAAGCTGAATAAACACAACGTTTGAGGAAGAAATTAAGAACTTAGAGGACTCAGTGGAAATCCTCTAATTCCTCTGCCATGCTGATTTTCATGGGTCCCATTGCAAGCATGCTGTGATTCAGTCTGGATAATTCACTGTCCTGGCAACATCAGTGCTGCCACTGTCACACTGGGGTAGCTTTCCTACAGGGAGACTAATCCAAATTGCTTCCAGTTCGGCAATGGTGGCAGCTGGAAGATAACTGCTAGGGAGAGGTGCAGGGCACCAAGGCCATGAGAGAAGGGGGGTGGAATGTATGGAGAGATTTATGTAATAAGAAAATCCACAGGAAGTTGATCTTTGCTAGTTTTGCTGTTAATGGACAACTTGCTACTAAACCATTCATTTGTTTCAAGAGGCTTTATTTCGACATGTTTGTTTCACCCAAATCAAAAGTCTCAGATTCAATTAAAAAATTCAACCACCACCAGAGTTCCCTGCAGAACTTGCTGGGAGAGAGATTGATTGATGGTTCACTGTCTGATGCCTCTGCATTTGGTGATTACATAAGTAAAACTGTAGATTGCTATTTTTGACAGGATAAAATGGTATTGTGGTTAATTGCCTAGAAAACAAAGTCAGTGCTAAAAAGAAAAAAGAGGAACTTGCATCCGTAGGCCAGTGGATCTGCTCCAAAACTGCTATTCACAAATCTCTGGAGCCCGTGGGACCTGTGGACTCTCTGATATAAAAACCACAAAAGACCATGGATTGGGTGGTCCCTGCTTGGGTCAGGGGTGAATTTCATTCAGAAGTACTAATGCTCATGGGAATTAACGCTGATCATAGATAAAAATCCAGCTTGGACAAAATATGAATTCATTCTTCCCCCTCCTTTGTGAATACAAAGGAATCTAATTTTGGAAATTAAAAGGAATTGATTTTGATGTAACAGACACAGGAATGCTGAGGCAAGGCAAACAGCTATGTAAGGGTTAGTCACAGTGGCAGTCATTAAAAGCAGGGAATTCATTCTTTTTTCCGTTTTCTCGAAGGAAAACTAGCACATCAGCTTTTGCCTGTGGGCTTCTCTACTTACTCTCACTGGGTTTGATGCAAACCTCAGCAATGCTAGCAACTGCCACAGTTGCACTGGGGTTTACATCAAGCACAAAGTTGCAGGCATCGGTCAGCAGGACTGCAGGTTGTTCATCCTCACTAAATTAAATCCTGTAGTCTTGCACTGGACCGGAGCTGAACTGTGACGGAGAATTCCACAGTCTGATGCCCAACACAGAGAATGAAGGGATTCAGCTTTGTACCCTCTCTTTCTAAATCCTCAGGCACCTCTTACATTTCATTGACTAAAGCAGAATCATTCCAGCAAACTCAGGCTTGTATGCACAGGCTTGTAACAAAACAGAGATCATGTGAAGCACTGTACTCAGCCCTTACAGCTCTCCAAGTCCAGCATGCATTCTTGCTCATCCATTGGATACTTGGAGAGGTCCATGTCACAGGCCACTGTTGAGGTAATCCTGTTCCAAGCAACATGAACACCAGTTAGTTGCATTCAAATAGAGCCTTTTCTTCAGAACTCCAGAGACAGAAAGGAAAACTTTGAAACCTTAATACTGATACAGGAAAGTATTTTCAATATCCTGATGGCTGTTGCCCTTAGGAAGTCTGTGGGAAACCCAAAGGTAGGGGGAAATTGAAGAAAGGTCAAAGGGCTTCTCCAATGTCAGAGGACCCTTCAGCTACTTCTAGTGATAAAAAGGACTTTTTTGAGTCAAATCTACTCCCTTCTGCTGTCCCCAAGATCCTTACTGATACCTCGAGGGTGACTTACAATTTCAAAGGTGCACGCTCATTATTTTTTAGAATGTTACACAAATAACTTTAAATATAGTTCCCGAGTTCTAGCAAGAACACCCTTCCCAACTGAGGAAACACTACTTTCTCTGCTTGTAAGGTCGGGGAAGTTGCACCTACATCAGGCTCACTGGAAAATAGTGAGAGAGTGAGAACAGAATCTTTGCTCTGTATTCAGCATCTCCTTGTCCGGGGACCAACTAGTTATGAAATGCCTGTCTCCCATTAAGGACATTCTGACAGTGGTCAGTGATTATGCAGTGGAAAATGTGTTAGTGTTGCCAAAGATACCTTCCTAGCACTGTAATCCTTGTAAAGCAAAGGCATCTCGGACAGGAGTCACTTGTACTTTCTCCCATTTTAAAGTAATAATTATTTTAGGAAGTCATCCTAGGAAAAGTGAGTGATAATCATCCCTTCAGCAAGTTAGACTCGCACTCTTTCTCACTCACCTGATGCTGTATAAAATGACTCCATCTGGCTGGAGCCTGATAAGTTTGTTCTCCACAGTCACATCATGGAACCAGGCAGACTTGGCATTTACTATGAAAGTGTCTGGCAACCAGAGCTTGTCCACAAACCGGCTGTCTAAGCCCAAAGTTTCATTGGTGTGGTTGTAAGACAGACGGTCATCTCGCCAGCTCTGGTGCAAAAATACTGTCATGGTATATTCCTGTGACAAGAGAAATCCCAATTAAAAAGTGATGCTAAACAAACATAAAGATAATATCTTGAGACTTGGTCAAAAATCACTGTTAGCCTAAAAATGTGTGAACTGCTTCCAGGGCAAATGTTTATACTCAGTGATCCGCAGAGCTGCCCAAGCAGTTTTATTTCTACCAGGGATAAACCCAAGATATCAAAAAGTGATTCAATGTCACTGTTTTATATAGAACACGTTGCATACGCCTTAATGAAGAAAATCAGTTCATGTATCTCCACAAGTACTACTTTTGTTTTTGAAGGATCATCTTGTGGTAATTTCTCCACTCCAAACATTTTGGGGATCAACTGTCTGTCTAGTTAGCTTTCTACACCTGCTGCCATTGCAGTACGTACATTCACAACTTGGTAGGTTGACCCGATAACGTACCATGTTCACTTCGGAGATGTGGTCAATGCTGGCTACTTCAATTGCAAGAGCAACATTAACAGGAGGTCCTGAGGAAAAAAAAATGTTTGAATGGGGCGATTTACATCATCACAGTATCTATAAAAATATAGAAGACCCCAAACTGTTAATTCTTTCATACCGAATGAATTCACGGAAGTGTTTCCCATGGTGAAGTACACTTTCCAAGCCAAATCTACCTTACAGCAAGAGATTTAAATCTTCTACACATTGCGTCCTCAGTTTTAAGAGAACACTTCCCTTTATTACTAAAGGGCATGAGATATAATCACAGCTGCTGAAAATTGTGGAACCCTTTCTGGAAACCACATCATCTAGTTTAAGACAACATGACTTCAGCCAAATGCAGAAATTATCACCATTTAATGTAATCTAAATTCCTTCAACTTAGCTATCAGTGATTTAAGAACTGTATCAGCAAGAAGATTGCATTGCTCGTTCCGTTGTGCAGTCTCTTTTTTCAAACTCAAGCAAATCGTTGATTGTTATTATTTCCAGTACCCAATTAATAGATAATCACAATATAATAGATAATTTCAATCATGCAGAGGACAAAGTTCACATAAACATCAGAAGGTAGAAGGACTGTAAGAAACAAGAGAGACATTATTCTCAAAGTCTCACCTCCAATCCCAGGCCTGAAATTACGTGCATACCCTTTCATTAAATCATCCAGGTTGGGTAACCAGGAGATTTCGATGTTGGAACCTATGTAATCTCCGATGTCAGTCATAGCTCTAGGGAAAAAGAATAAGTATCTTTTAAAACTTGGCCTCCCAGTACGAGGGGTTATGTGGATATTCCATAATCACTTATAAACAAGGGCAAGTTTATCTTGTCTTCATTAACTGTTTAAACTGAGCTGGCAGAATTCATCTGAAGAAGATCTGTGCCTGCTCACATAATCCCTCTTGCCAGCACAGTGATTGACATGGCAGCAGATAAATGACGGGCTGTGACAACATCTACCGCAACTATCTGCAAAGAGAAAAATTGCCCGTGGTTTGAGAGGGCCCGTATCTGAACACAAGAGCTATACCAGAACTCTCTGAGCACTGTTTTAGCGTCTTCCACTGAGTCCAGAAGTAACTGCGGCATTTGAGACACACGTATTGCTAGTAACAGAAGAGAAACTCGTTGAAGGTTGATGAAAGGCAGCAGAATAATCTATCATAACCATATCCCGCCTTGGTACTTACATAACTTTCTTAGAGTGTCCATGTGACATTGACCCACATAAAACACATGTTTTTTCTCACCAAAATACACCAGGCTGGGCGTTCAGCTCAGCACATGCAGTAACTGCTAGCACAGTAGCGCAGGACCCTGCAATAACCAACTCTTCCTCTCACAGAGGACTAAAAGAAAAATCTTTGATTGCCCTGGTCATAAAATTCTTGCCCCACATGTATGGAATCAATTATATAAGGAAGGAGCTGTGGGATTACAAGGTATAAATGTAAGTTCTAAGCAGCAGAGGCACTGAAAATTTGCATTAGCGGAGCTGTCAAAGCTTAAATGACCTTAAACCCAGAGATGCTGCTTCAAAGTGAAACCTCATTAGTTCACTGCAAAAAAGTTAAAATTTGGGATATATATTAAATTGCATTTATAACGTTTCCTTGCCACGAGCACACAGGTCTGTCTTACTCTCAAATGACTACCTCATATATCTCTCAGGTTCCTTTTTCTCTGCTGAGTAAGGATCTTGGAAGACTCAAAACCATGTTTTCAGCTACATAAGTTGGAATAACATAATTGTTTTAAACGAGGGTTTTGAAAATTTGTAACAGAAGTTGACAGAGGTTTTCCCTTCTTTATCGTGTCTCATCAACTATATAAACACTTCTTCCTATCAAACTGCTGTTTCCTATGTGCTGGGCTCTCAATCAGCCAACTGTCAGTATTTACTTAAATGAAATTATAGTTTCATAATACTTGGTCTGGCTTTCTTCTGCAGTACCATCCAACATGCAGTTCAAAAATTCTTTCATGTATTTTCTTTTCCATTCACTACCCTGTTTTGGGAAATACCAAGCTACCAGTTAATACAGAGAACAAATAGTTTTAATTTAAAGCCTTAGCAGATTAGAGAATATGAGACTATGTTGAAAGGGTGGGAGAATCTACCTTATGCTTCTTTCATACACGACAGTGTGAAAGCACTGGGCACAAGTCACTGTAAAATTAGAATACCATGTATATGTATGAGTAGTCAACCTGAGGAAAATAGTAAAAACAAATTCTGCTGCTTCCCTTTCACAATAGTTACTGCTGCTTGGGGGCATCAAGAACTCATCCCCAGATAACTGACTTATCATCAGTCACTTGCTCTAAGAGAAGCAACGTCACCCTAAGAACTGCCAGGAGCCTCATCTTTTTTGAAAAAGCATTTGCAGTGTGCAGCAGTTACCCTGTGTCAATATTCTATTTTAATGGCATTAAGGAGAGCCACAGAGCTGAAAGGAAGTTAAAATGATGAGAGTTGGGTTAAAAACTGTGGGCAGTAGCTTGCCCTGTCTTTTAAGAAGATTACAATCTAGAGGGAGTTTAACTTAAATATCCGTGACACAATTAAAAAGAATCCTGCTTCTGTTATTAATAAAGCCTTAGGGTCAAATCGTCGCTGTAACAAATGTGTTGAAGGTAGTGGAGCTATGTGCACTCAATACCGGTGGGGTATTGAAGTATTACAGCTGAAATGATTTCACGGCTAGCGTTACACTGTTGATGTTTATACTACTGGTTCCTTTTTTAATTTCTTTGAAATGGGCAACAAAATTACTCAGTTACTACTGCCATTCTCACACACTAGCACGCTGCTCACAGAATGGCTCCTAGATACCCCAAAAGAATACATGAATCAGAATAACCTACAGTTCCATTTACAGTTATCACTGAGTTACCAAAAGCTTTTGCTAATATTAGGCTTTTTTCATGCAGATGATTAAGGGACTGGAGCATCTGTCATATTAGGGAAAGCTGAGAGGGCTGGGACTGTTTAGCCCAGGGAAGGGAAGGCTCAGGGGGGATCTTGCCAATGTATATAAATACATGAAAGGAGGGTACAAAGAAGGCAGAGCCAGGCTCTTTGCAGTGCTGCCCAGTGACAGGACCAGAGGCAATGGGCACAGACTGAAACACGGGAGGTTCTGCTTAAACATCAGGGAAGACTTTTTCACAGTGAGGGTGACTGAGCCCTGGGACAGGTTGCCCAGAGAGGTTGTGATCTCCCTCCTTGGCAGCTGTTTGAACACCACATGCATGTGGACCTGGGCAGCTGGCTCTGGAGGCCCTGCTTGGGCACATGATCTGAAGAGGTCCTTTCCAACCTCAACCATTCTGTGATTTCATGGAAGCTACAGGGCAGAAACAGGGACCTCACCTCTGAGTCTGGACTCTGCAATTGCTGGGCTTTGAAGACAGTCCTTGGCACATGGAAAGGGAGCTGTGAACACAGAAGGAGTGTCAGGCTCTTACTGCTGCCCCCAAGGTGCTGTTCAGCCCAGTGCTGACCAAAGAGAGCCAGGAGAGCTGGAGGAGGTCCCACTGCAGTGTGCAGAGTCAGCCTGCACTGAGGAGAGGGACAAGGCAGGGAAGAGGTGACTGTGTCCCTTCCTTCAAAGCCCTGCAAGCAGAGAACAAGAGCTGTGAAGAAAGCAGGCTGTGTGGTAGGAAAAACCCTCCTGCGAAGCAGAGGTTCACACGAGGAGAGGCTGTCACCCATTACTGCATGTGTCTGTCTGTGCACATCTGTGAGTGCTCCAGGCGTGTAGTGCTCCTGTGCATCTCTCCACTGCAGAGATGGCTGCACGTTAGTGATGCTCTGCACGGGGACACTTTAGATAGCCCTGTGGGTTGTGACACAGCGATGCAGAGGAGATCCGTACCAGCTCCTGCTGAGGCACTCGAGCTCTTAGAGTGCCTCAAAAAAAAAAAAAACAAAAAACAAAACAAAAAACAAACAAACAAAAAAAATCTTTGGTTCTGAACCACCCAGCAAGAGGAGGCATGAGAGGGGCCTGTCCTCAGCCTCTGAGGTCACGTTGAGCTGCCATGGGTGCATCTCCTCTCTGCTACTGCCCCAGACTGGTCCCTAGTACTGGGGCCCTTGCTGAATACAAAGGGGGAGCAGTACTAGACAGCAGGAGCATGGCTGGATGGGCTTCCCAGCCACACAGCCTTTTCCACCCCCCCCCAACAGGCCAGGCCATCAGGTTGTACACCAGCCCAACGTGCCTTGATCTGCCAGGAGCCGGTGCCTCTGGTGCAGGTGGCCTCCATTAAGGCATTGCTGAGATTAGGGCTGTTTTCAGAAGGTTCCTTTGAGTGGAGGTTTATTTGTGTAAATATTTGGACGTTTCTCAGACGTGATTATTGAGCAACCTGCACCTCATACATATTCAGAGGCCTCCAGCGATTGCCTCCTCTCCTGCATGTGGGAGCAGGGCTGGGTCCATGGATGTGAGAGGGATGTAAGTGTAGGTGCTGCTGGTGGGGGCGGTGGTGGGCAATACTGGGGAGTTCCCATGCAGCTGTACCCTGGCCTCAAGCTGGGAGCACTGGTGATGAGTCTGTGCTGCAGTTCCAGGACTGTTGTGGTGGTCTGATGCACGCAACCTGGGCAGTGCTTGCCGAGCACACCTCACCGTGGCTGGCCAGCCTTTCCTGAGCTTCCTGGCACCAGTGACAGCACCTGCCTGAGCAGTGCCTGCCTCTAAATCAGGCAGTGGGAGGAGGCAGGATGGCTAAGCACAGAGCCTGGGTAACCTCATGGCTCCTGGATGCTCTCAGGGGTGGTTAAGAGAAGATGCAGAGGTTCCAGAGCATCTTGCTTCCCGCTTTGCTTTGCATCCTTTGCACCCCTGGTCATCTGAGAGCCTCCCATCCCACATGCTGAGCTCACCTGTCACAGCTGGTTCCCTCCCATTCAGCCTTGCCTTATTATTTTCTACTCCACAGCTTCCTCACTCCATCCCTGCCATCGTTGTGCTTTTTCTCAAGTGAAACAGGGTCCTTCAAGCCGTTCAGCATCATCCCAAGCTCAGTCTCCATCATCTGATTCCAACAACTGAACCCAATCATGCTTCTGGCGTAAGGCATGGGGCCCCTGAGAGAGATGTCAGCCTCTGAAAGCTCCAGAATTCATGTCTCTGAAAGCACCGTAGTTCATGCTCTCCCTCCAGAGCCTGGCAGCCCGGGGCACAGCCACGCTCCCTGCTGCTGGCCGCTGCGCGTGTCGGTGGGCAGGGCATCGGGGCTGGGCCATCTGGGGACAGCGCTGAGGCTGAAGGAATTTTTTGGAGACCTTTGCCACAATGCAAGGTCAGGCCAGGCCAGGCCACTGAGTGGTGGGATGAGCTGGGAGGAAGGGTGCTGGTGACCCTGCACCCAGCAGGGTCAGGCTGGGATCCTTCCTGAGGCAGAGTGCTGCAGGATGGAGCTGGGAGATCCAGCTGCAAGCTGCTGTTTACCCCCTGTGGCATTGGGGGGTGCTGAGAAGTGGCTTTCTGGCTGCTCCTGGACTGAGAGATTTCTTGATACCTGCTACAGGTAGTATTTGCTGCCTGTTCCTTGGGGAAGGTGAAGGAGCCCCCACATCAAACCACCCCAGTCATAGAGACCCTGTGAAGTTCTCAGAGCTTGCACATCTTCTCCAGGAGTGATCCACTGCAGGGGCTCTGCCAGCTGCTGTCTGAGGCTAAAGTCAAGGCATGTTTTGGGGTAGTTCCTCCATGGCTGTAAACATGCTCTGCTCTAACACGCGAGAGGCATGACTCTCATTTTACTCTGAGCGATGAGACAATATGCAGAAGAGCCCAACTCTGGAGAAGCACCGGGAAGCTGCTGGCACTGGCAGTACCGTGTCGCAGACGCGTTCCCTGCCTCCTGTGAGGCAGTTTGTTCTGCTTGCACATGCAGGGCTGCACGGCTTGGGCTGTGTGTGCTCACAGAAGCACAGCGTGAGTGACCTCTGCCCGCCAACATGAAGGCAGCAGTGCCCTTTATGTCTTTGGAGGGGTGACCACACGCTGCCCTTAATGTTATCGTCCGGTTTTATGGACGACAAACTTAGGCATAGAAAACTTGTGTCAGGAATGCAACATGACTTCCAAGCGTGGGTTCTGGTTTCTATACTTTTCTACCTCACGAGCTACCAATTCCTCTGCTGACGTAAGTGCAAAAAGCCAAAACAGCACTTCTGCTCCCAGGGGTGTCAGTAGAAACTCGAAGGAATGGTGTTAAACCAGCTCCTGACCACAAGAGGAGGTGCTGGATGGAAAAAACGTACTCTGCTCTTCTCCACTGATGCTTTTCCCTGTTTCTCTTCCCTGCAACAGGCATCATGTCCATTATGTTATTCCATATGACGGGGATCAGTCAGTGGTGGACTCCTCAGAGAATTACTTTGTGACTGACAATGTAACCAAGCAAGAGATTGATCTGATGCTGGGACTTTTGCTGGGCTTTTGTATAAGCTGGTTTCTGGTGTGGATGGATGGGGTTCTCCACTATGCAGTGCGAGCCTGGAGAACTAGCCGACGGTATGGTAAGTGCAGCCTCACGGGCTCCTTTCTTTCCTCAATCCCTTGCCCTGTCCTCCAAGGCTGGTGGAGAGGGAGGAGGTCAACAGTCTTGCAGCATTTGTTCCGTGTGGATTTGGCAGGGACCTGCCCAGTGCTCTCCCAGCCCTCTTTAGACAGGCAGAGATGTTCCTCTGGAAATAGCCAGCTGAGGAGCCAGGCCTGGAGGGCTCTGCTTTGCAAAGTGGAAAGCATGTGTTGGTGCAAAGGGGTTTGATGAGCAGCAACGTGCCTACCCGCAGGCAGGCTGGCAGATGGTGGCTGTGTGCCTGCACATGTGGGCAGAATATTTTCAGGCCAGACAAAACTTCCCTGAAATCTGGATTTTTCTGTGCATATAATTTGCAACCAGGCACATCCCTGTGGAGTGCAGCCTCTTGTTGTTTGTATAAACTTGTGACAAGGTGACGACAACAACAGGCATCTCTGTGTTGGGTCAGGGGCGCATCAAGCTGAGGTTTCCCCGTCCTCTTTGCTGTTCCAGATGTGTCAGGGTTTTTTTTCAGTAGACATCAGCCCCCCAGGGAAAAGTGTTAGCCATCCTAGTTAGTCCTTGGACCATTTAGCTTAGCATCCTGAACTAACAGCCTGAGAATGACCAAAGGATGCTCCTTCCAAGGCCCTCTCTGCCCCTCTTTGCTCTCTCAACATGGACATCCTACAGACTTCAATTGTTGGAGGGAAAAAAAAAGACAGAAAAAAATATTAACATAGTTAATTACTTGAAATTCCATAGCAGGGTACCTACAAATCTCAGCCTCTTCAGCTCTGACTGATGGTGTCTGTTAAATTACAACTCAGAGGAAAAGGAGAGTGAGCAAGAGAAAGATTTATCTGTAAGCCTGTAAGAAATTCTAATTAGGGAAGTGGACTATCTCTTTCTAAAAACTCAGATCAAAATGATATTAATTTCTCATTAGTCTTCCCCAGCCTCTGCAGCCTGCTCGAGCCGCTTGCAGAGCAGGACTCTCTCGAGGCCGTGTTGCTGTCATTTCCCAAGCAGAAGGCTAATTGTCAGAGCTTCCCGTGAGCTCCAAGGTACCGAGCCAACCTTGAGGCTGTGACACCTGGTTTTGCTGAGCCCACCCATGGCTGTGAGCTCATCGGTGCCCGTGGAGGCAGCAGGGCTGGTGAGAGCTGGCCTTGGGCGAGATGCTGCGGTGAGCGCGGCAATACTGGTCCCCAGAGCGGTTGTGGAGCGGTGGCTACAGACACGGTATCGCCCTCTCACCTACCTTCCTGTGCACCGATACCCCAGCCAGTTTTATTTTTAGTGATTAAGAACAATGCTAGTAATTAATTCAGTATTTAAGCTGAATGATCTTTTTTTCCCCCCTTCTCATTTTATTTTTCTCCCTGTGCTTGCACAGCCCAAGGTTTTGAGAATGCAATATACTGTGCAGATGCATCTTTTCAGAAAATGGATGTAGTATTATTTTGCACCTAGCTTTTTCTTCCCTTAGCAACCCCAGTGGCCGTGCCCCTCCCAGGGCACAGAAGGTCGACATGCCTGAGACATCGTCTCTTTGTGCTGTTGCACCACAAAGACAGGACAGGTCTGCTCTTAAACCAGTTGGCTGTTCCACAGCTGGGTGCTTGCACCGTCCCTGGCTCTATTAACAACCCTCACAAGCAACTGTCTGGTAGAAGAGACCCTGGAAGCCCTCCTCAGCTAACCTGTAGGTGAGGTTTCCAGCCTATATTGTGCACTGGGACATGATGTCACTTTCAAATAAAGGTTTTTTTACATGCCTTGAACTGTTCTGTCCAAAGAGAAACCAGCATGCTTGAGTGCTACACTGAGTTCAGGTCACTAAAAAGCGGATGAAAAACCACCGGGGAATTTAGAGCAAAATAATGAATGTTGAGCTTTTAGGTACTTCCTATTCGTTCACCTCAGCCATGCAAATCTAGTCATTTTTAAAGGCAGAAAGGCCACCTATTGCCTCGTTGAAATGAGTACCTAGGTTAAATTTTCCTCCTAAAGAAAGAAATGGTGCCTGTGCCTGTGCGAGACAGGGGCAGGGGTAACACAAACTCCTGTACTGGTGCAGATCGTTGAGCCCTCCCTGAAATACATGAGTACCACTCAGCCTTCACTCAGTGTCACGTTGTGGCCCAATCAGCTTAAATTTTGTTCTGTTAGAATAACCTACAGCTCCTTCCTGATGGAAGAGATTTCTTAAAATAGAAAAGACTCTATAGGAACTGAGACATCAGCTTGTGCTTCACGGCAGCTGCAGTGCTGGATGGAGCACTCGCACACCACCTCGTGCCACTTGCAATAGGTCAACTCATACAATCTGATGTTCTCTGGGACTTACAGATTCTCCTTTGTGGGGGTGGGCTATGTTATTTCTGGGTGGAATGACCCAAAGCTCACACGGAACTGAAATAGCAGCTGCACCATTGCTACGGGGAAAGGTTAAGAGCTGAAACACTGGATACAAAAATGATGTTGTCCAGCCTGTGCTGGCTTGGGGGTAGAAAGTGGCTTGGGCTGATGCTGAATGAAACTGGCCAGTGTATCAGAAGATAGAAGAGCCAGACCTGAAGAGGGGTGATATGTATGTGGCAGCTGGTTCCTACCGAGAGCAGAAAGCTGGAATTTGCCTCTTCTAACTCCCACCCTCACTGTGATAATGGGCTGGTGCAGCCCCTCTGTGCCTGTCTTCAGACAAGCTCTTCTTCTAGAAGGCACAGCCAAGGTGTGTTCTGCTGCCTGCTCAGGGCCCCCTCTGAGGGGTGGGTCTCCATCGATTGCATTCAGGGCACAGGCTGCTGTAAGTCTGGGAGAGGTGTGGGCAGTGCTGTGGCTACAGCAAGGCATGAAATCTGCCTGGTCTGAAGGGAAGCCTTGCCAAGGCCGTAACTATTGTCTGATTTCTGTGGGGTAGGCCAGGAACAGGGCTTGGCAAGGCAGGAGAACACGGGTCTCACCACTCCGGTAATATCTCATCTTTCTTCTTTCTACCTTCCAGACAATTCTTGGTCTTGGATTCCAAAATTTTGTAACTTAAAGGAGTTCAGAAAACGTCACCACAGGCAGTACGAGGAGGCGACTGGGAACATGGTGCACATCAAACAGAAGCTGTACCATAACGGGCACCCTAGCCCACGGCACCTCTGAGGAATGCCTTCCCCTCCAGAGACTGCAGTGAGGTTTTAAAAAAGGACTTTGCTCTTCTTCCAGGGGAACAGCTACTCGTTTGCTCCTCTATGGAAGCCAGTCGAGGACACGATTTTACTTATCCATCCTGTGTGTCCCTGTGGCACATCACGATGCACAACTAAGCCAGTCCTGGATGCTACGCAGCCAAGACATTGCACTGTGTTCCACATTTTATTGTCAGACTTGTGTATATATGTAAAAAGCAGACAAACAGAAACAAACAAGCAAACAAACAAAAAAAAAAAAGAAAAAAAAAAAAAAGAGAGAAAAGAGATTTGCATTATACTTTCAACCCCCTTTTCCTGGCGTTCACGGCTGTCCTGCACACCCAGCTGCCCTCCGGGGAATGTTGGCTAAGGGTATGGAGGTTGGACAACATGAAGAAGATGCAGAGTTTCTCCTCCAAGAGCTCAAGTCCCCCCATTTCTTTGGTCCTTTGGCTTGGTTTTGCTCTGCTCTGTTGCTTCTGTTGCTAGAATGGCTTGGCTGGTCACAGGTTTGGATGGGGACTGGTGCCAGCTGGTTGTGAAGGCACAGTGTCCCTTTTGCTTTGGTTCACATTTTGGGGAGTTGCTGTGGGGGAAGGAAGGCCTGGGGATGTATAACTGATGTGTGGTTTGCATTGCTGTGCACTGAAACCTGCCTTAAGCAATCCAAGAAATCTTAGTACCAGGGGAACAATGCTATAAGGTATCGGCCCATCTGACAGGGCTGGTGCTGCCTGGTATAAACCACAGTTATACTGGTGGTACCTTGCTGATGTCAGAGCTGTTATTCTTCACTAATGCTAGAGAGGAGCTGCTTCTGATAGGCGGGGAGAAGTGTATTGAGTTGAACGGTGTTAGATCTGACTTGGACCCTAATCATCCCTCTCTGCTGCAGAAACATCACCCACCCCTTGCCCGGGAGAAAAGGACCTGCTCTCCCCCTCTTCTTAGCGGGTGAGCCTGAGGCCCCGGTGAATACCACCCTGGAAACACTGACAGTGCAGTGAGAGGGTCCTGTTAACAGTCTCACTCTTCCTGCACATGAAAAGCCACCTATTGTCTTGTGTTACTGCTCTGAGCTGAAATATCACTTCAGCAGCAGGCTGGGCTTGGCTTGAGGAACACAGAGAGATGTGGGCCTGAAGCCAAACTCATCCACCGAGTCAAACGTCCCAGTAATGGGCTGAATCAAAGTACAAGGATGCTCTGATGTGGTTTTGCCTTTGTTTGCCCTGGTTGCAGCTTCAGTGTGGGTTTCTAGGTAGCTATCAGGTGTCTGAAACTAACCTCCGCATCCAGAGACCTCCTTCACATCCAGTCAGAGTTGCCTGAAGGAGTTGCTGAAGCCTGTGTGCACCTGGAAAGCTCGGGGTGGGGGGAGGGTGTCTGATTCCTGTAGCAGTTGTGTTCTACTGGGGGAGAGAAACAACCGAGCCCAGAGTGCTTTGCTTTTGCACATGCTGGGCAGCCATCAGCAGCTGTCCTGCTGGCTACCGTGGGAAGAGGGAGGTTTTTATTGAGAGGAATAAGGGAGGGAGATGCTAGCCTGATGACATCAAGGTGGTAGCCCTGAATCCAAATCATTTCTCCTTCATTCATCATTTTGTATTGAGTAGGTTTGTGCTTAAATGGGGAGAACATCCAGAGCAAACACATGATGGGTATTATCAGAAACTGCTGTTTTCTTCTGTGGATTCCTTGACTCTGTCAAAGGCCTCTGATTGTCTGAGTGCAATGACTGTGAAGGGAAGAGGACACCATGACTCCCTGCTCTTTTCCTCCCTGCTTCAGCTTCTGTGTCTTTTTGTTTGTTTGTTTTTCTATGCCCAGGGTCAGTTCAGTAATCTTCAAGCCCCAGACTTGCCCAAGAGCCAAACACACCCCTTTCTCAGCCACTCCTACCTTTGCTATTCCCTAGTGCCTCTTGTCTTGGAGCCCCAGTTTCTGGGGGCTGGACAAAAATAATTGCCCGGTCTATACTTACATCTGTCTGCTTGACTGTTGAGGACTTCCCATGGTTGTAGGATCTGCAGCCGCCTTTTAGTAGCTAAAGAATTACCTTGCTGTAAACAGCTCCTTTCCAAGACACACGGCTTTGCAACCTCCCTCACTTAGGCACTTGGTGCGTTTGACCATACAGGCTCATCCTCAAGTGGCAGAAGATGTTCATGTCACTGCCAGATGAGATCTGTTCTGCTTGCCCTTGTGTGATGGGACACACTTAACTGGCAGCCAAGAACAGGCACTGTATTATAAACCAGGTACAGGTGACAGGGGTGGCTTCAGATGGGACAACATTTTGCAGGGGAGAAAACTCCCTCATGATATGGACAAATACTGCGTCTCTGGAACTAGTTATGGGGAAGGGGAAGCACTTTAAACAACCTTTCCACTTGCAGCCTCTCAGAAGAGAGACTTAGGGCAGTGACCTCACCTCAGACTGAATTGAAAGTCTAGTTCTGCCCTGATCTAGCAACTGACCTTTGCTGAAATATCATTAAATATGAAAGTTACAACCGGAAAGAGTGACATGATGGCTCACACTGATTAACTCTGATGCACACCAGGATTTAAGAAGAATATGAGGCTCTGGAAGAGAGGGAAAACAAAAATGCAATATGGTTCACATTCCAAGAGTTTAAGAGCAGATTTTTTTTTTTTTTTCAGTCTGCTGTGTCTGCAGTGGTTACCTTGTGAGCCTCTCTCTTGTTTACACTTAGTCAAAAAAAGAAAACAGAAATACTCTTAGTGCAATTAAATTTACTGGCAGTAATTCTCTGGTCTTAAATCCAAGGGAACCAGAAACAGAGCAAGGTTTGTCCCAGCACACAAGAACCCAACGGGATTAATCCCGGGGACCTGACCTGTTCTCATCCTGAATAAAAACGGGGCAAAGTTCCTTCCCATGCAGTAAGGCCAGGTGTTATTCCTGACCCAAGAGATCTGGTGCATCCTGTGCAGGGATGATTTCAAGCAGTCAGCTTAACAGAGATGCAAGGTCAGACGCCTGGTGTGAGATGCCTTTTCCCTCTGAGTCTAGGAAGCTGCTGTAGGCATGCCTGTTGCTGGGGCTGGAGAACCTTGGGTGCCAAGGAAAGCTGCAGTGGTGAGAACTCCCTGCACAGGAGCAGATGCCCCATTTAACCCGTGGCGGTGTGTATAAGATGACTGTTGTTCCCAACAGCCAAGTGTTTGCCACGTCCCCTCTGTGGGATGAGATGTCAACCCACGCCCCCGTACCCCAGGGAAGCAGAAGGTGAAAGAGGCAGCTGCATTTCGAGTGGTGCAGGGCCCCAGTACCAGCGTTGCATCGCCCAAAGCAGCACCTGCCCTCTCTCTGCTTGTCATCCGCGCTCTTGTCCCTATCCCATCCCTGCTGCTGATTCTGCTCGAGGTGTACCAACAATGTCTGACTTTGTGGTCTCTTGTTCCTCTGTCCAAGTGAGGTTGCTACCGTTGCTCGCAGCTCAGTTGTCTGTAAAGTCTGCTGTTGCACTGTCCTCTTCTCCTGTGCATGTGTTTGTTTTGCTTTTGTCTGGTTGTGGGAGTGTTTTCTCCTTGTTTAATTGTCCGAGATGTACTAGTGTTGACTTGTTTGTTGTTCTCTTGCCTCTGATCCAGTCTTCACACACAATGAAACCCAAACTAACAAAAAAAAACCCAAACCCACAGATTGAAACAACAACAAGAACAACACCCCAATTCAGCAAAAACTCCAAACAAACAGGATTCAGTTGGAAGAAAGTGACTTTGGCATCAGGGAGTTGACACAACAAGGTCAGGGCTGGGCAAGGTGCTGGTCAGGACCTGTGGAAGAGAAAAGGTGGGGTTGCAAAGCTCACAGCTGGCAGCTGTGTCTGCAGTGCCAGCTCTGCAGGGACAAAGGAGTGGGAAGTGTGCGCCATGTCTGAGCACTCATCTGCCAGATGCTTTGAGGGAGGCTTCTGCAGAACTAGAGAGTGGGGAGGAATTTTGTGCCTCCTCAAGAGGGGCTATTTTTAGAGCAGAGACAGAGCTTAAAACTGTATGTGCCACTTTCTCCAGAGCTGGGATTGGTGCTGGAAACGTTCTCCTGCATTTTTGGTGTGAGGAGCCCAGGTCTCCAAAGGGGTGTGTGCTGGTAGCTGGCATCTGTTGCAAAGGAGAGATGTGGAAAGACAGGCAGACAAAAGCAGAGGCTTATGAAATCCATTGTATCACCCAGTAGCTCCTTTTTAAATGCCACTTTAAAGAAGCCACTTACCAGCACTGCTGAGTAAACCCCTTACCCCTCAGGGGTATCCTGAAGGTAGTGTAAAGCTAAACTCAGCCCATGCCAACCTTTTTCCCATTCTTACCACCTTCTTTCTTCTCAGGAGAGCACATGTTAAAAAACAGGCCTGTGAAGCTGGTTATTGTAGAGTAGGGTTAATGGTTGGACTTGATGACCCCCAAGGGTCTTCTCCCACCTGAATGATTCTATGATCTCCTCCCCTTTGCTTCCTATCTGGCATCTGTGGTTCCACCACGTTCAGTGGAGCACAGCAGGAGAGGTGTAGGGAAGGAAGAAGTGACAGGAGGCCACATCCATCATTGGTGAATTGGCAGGGAAGGGCTGTGCCAGGGAGGGGTTCACAGAGTTGCACATTGCCTCAGGAATGAGAGGAAAGGAAGAGCCCAAAGCCACCACATGTGGGATTTCAGGTGTAGCCCAGAGTAGACCCAGGTACTATGTGAGCCTTCTTCAGCCTGCTGCTCTGACATGATGAGAAGGACCCTCCCACTTTGAGGAACAGTTTGGGAAGGTGTCTCCTGTGATAGCAGCCATACATCCACCATGCCCTCTTACTGCTCAGCTAGCCTTTGAGCCAGCCAAGGACACATCCACTGCCCCATCCTGGCTGAAGTAGCTGGCAGCACCTATCAATAAGTGGCAAAAGATCAGAAGAGACCCCAGAATGCACATCCCAGGCATTCACTTCACGGTGGGGTGGGTTTAGTTACTCTCACAGTTACTCTCTACCTCATTTTCCAGTTGCACTCAGCTGGGAGAAGAGAATCTCTGATAAAAAGGGACACTGAAAAGAGCCAGTAAGATGGTTAAGGGACTGGAGCATCTCTCCTATGAGGAAAGCTGAGAGAGCTGGGATTGTTTATCCCAGGGAAGGGAAGGCTCAGGGGGATCTTGCCAATGTATATAAATACATGAAAGGAGGGTACAAAGAAGGCAGAGCCAGGCTCTTTGCAGTGCTGCCCAGTGACAGGACCAGAGGCAATGGGCACAAACTGAAACATGGGAGGTTCTGCTTGAACATCAGGGAAGACTTTTTCACAGTGAGGGTGACTGAGCCCTGGGACAGGCTGCCAGAGAAGCTGTGAAGTCTCCATCTCTGGAGATAGTCAAAAGCCAACTGGACACGGTGTTGGGCAGCCTGCTCTAGGTGGCTGTGCTAGTGTAAGAGGGTTGGACCAGATGAAGTCCAGAGGCCTCTTCCAACTTCAACCATTCTGTGGAAAAAAAAAATAAAAATGCTGTGCAAATGGTGTTGGGTGAGCTGAAGCCCACTGGCTTTACAAGATACCAAGAGCTGGTACCTCAGAGCGCAGCAGGCAGTGCAAACACAAATAGCAACAGCCTTTGCTTACCTTAGATAAGGTCCTGGTGAGCCCAGGCAGGAGAAAGCCCTGGGGGAGCCAGCAAGGGAAGTCCTGATCCAGGATCATCCCCCAGCCTGGGAGAAAGCAGATTGTGCAGGGACCATTTAATGTGTACTGGCTCCCCTGGAAAAGGGAGGGCAGTGTCCACCTTTCACCCTCCCTTGTATGAAGGCTAGAGGCTTGGAGGCGATGAAGGACACAGGGACCCTCTGGCTCATTCCAAGTTTCGTTGAGACAGATGCACAGCAGCCGTTCCAGACTCAGTGTGGCATTGATGAAGAGTGGGGGGTGAGGGGGTGAACACGGAGGTCACAAAGGCCCCTCCTGCATTCAGGGGGCTTTGAAGTTAGAAATAGCCAACAGAAGCTTCCAGAGCACCTCTGGATGTAAAAGCACAGAAGCATTTCTATGGCTAGAGCATGTGGTAAAAATAGACACTGGGATCAAATGCTTTGCAACCCGGATACTCTGGAGAAAGATGTTTCAGTGAGAGGCAATGGGATGTAGAGTAGGGGATGGACAGGGAGTGACACAGGACTTCTAGTTCTACCTTAGGATGGAGTGAAGATAAGATGTCCTCTTAGGCTAGCCCAGCTCACTGTGCTGCCCAGGAGAGCATGAAGCAACAAATGAGCTTACTGGGGTTGTTCAGCCTGGAGAAAAGGAGGCTCAGGGAGACCTGTGTAGAGACCTTCTTGTTCTCTACAGCTACCTGAAGGGAGGTTGGAGCAAGGTGGAGATCCGTCTCTTCTCCCAGGTGACAACTGATAGGACGAGAGGAACTGGACTCAAGTTGCCCCAGGGCAGGTTTAGGTTGGAGATGAGGAAAAATTTCTTCCCCTGCAGGGTTGTCCAGGCCTGGCCCAGGCTGCCCAGGGCAGGGGTGGAGTCCCCGTGATCCCTGGAGGGGTTTCCAAGCCC
>JAAGNO010000719.1:0-14682 GCA_033439905.1 Ceryle rudis | reverse complement strand
TCTCCCTCCTTGGCAGCTGTTTGAACACCACATGCATGTGGACCTGGGCAGCTGGCTCTGGAGGCCCTGCTTGGGCAAGGGATTGGATCAGACGACCTCCAGAGGTCCTTTCCAACCTCAACCATTCCCTGAGCCTATATCATACCTTCATACTGCCCAGTCATCGCTTTAAACAGCCCTATTCTTCAAATTACATTTTGTCAGACTGACGTGGAGGCTGCTGGAGGAAGGGGAATACAGACGTACGAACTAATGCAGCAGGGGCTGTATGCTTGAGTGTATCACTCAGCAAGGTGTAAATGAGTCCAAGTCCTGCTTGTGTCAGTCTGCTATGTGCTCTTTAGATTGAAAGTCATCCCAGGTCCTCCAGCATAGTAGAAATCTCCCATTCCCCTCTTTTTTGTCCCTCGAGGAGAAATAACAAACTCAAGAATATTATTCTACCTATAATATTTCTTTTTTGTCTGATAGAGACATAAGTGTGAATATTAGCAGATAGTCCTCAGTCAGAAATGAGGACTTTGGAGCAGACCTTTATTTTCATGGCCCTTTGCAGGCCAGTTTGTGTTAACTCCTTTGAGCCATTCTTCTAGACTGCTGTACATCAGATCGAGTGCTTTAAAGGTAAATGCAGGATGGTGGGAGAATTTCATTCATCCTTGATAAGCAGTTGGGATTATACGTGGCCTAAAATATTATTCATGTATTGTACCTGAAAAAGGAAGACCAACATAGAAAAGATGCTTTGGAAGGGATTAACTTTTCATAGCGCAAGCAGTACAGATGAAAAGAAAGGAAACTACTATTGGTTGATTCTGCAACTTCACTTCTTGACATAAGCTCCTGTAAAGCTTGTTTTAGTAGGAAAAGGACTGTGTAAAATTAAGCTACTGATCTTTAAAATTCAAGGGGCATAACAGCTCATCAAAAGGATTATCTTTGCTTTGCACCAGGCCAGAGCAGGGTGCCTAGCTGACCGAACGTGACACAGTCACGTGTACTAACACCGCTCTGGAAATCATTCCCAAATCGAAGGCTGAAGAAGATGGTTTTTCATTTACACTCTGCCTCTGTACACATCCCATTTCAAAAAAAATATTCTGGAGAATATATTTTCATCTGCCCATATCTGGAGATTCTCAAACAATACGCATTGCGAGAACTTCAACAAAGCTTGCTGCTAGCTGTTTAAACTATGAAAAGAATAGTTGGTTCTCTCGCACACTAGTAAAGGGGGGAGGAAGTCACCACTGATAAACCTCGCAAAACTATTAAATTCTTCTTTGCCTAACAAAACTGTCCTTGACGCAGGTCAGGAAAAGCAACTCCAAGCAATGAATCTCAAGATGACAAAGAAATGCTAAATACTATCAGTTCTAGAATATAAAGTGTATATATCCCCAAATCCTTGCTGACATTTGTCTCCCAGTTGCTGCAGGACTCTTGCATTCTCCTAATGTGGAGCGATCTGGAGGAGAAGCATCAATCATCTTGGACAGCACATCTTTAAAGGGCTTGTCAGGCAAATGAGGTTTTAGTCTGTTTTCACTGTCTTACAGAACACTGCTTGAAAATGGTTACTAGAAATTTATCAATATTACTAGAAAAAAATCTGGTAAGTATTTAAATTGCACCAAGGAAGGAGGCAATCTGTACGTTCTGTGTGAGTGCACTACAGCAGCTGAACTGGAGAAAACGTTAGCAACGTTATTTTTGCCCAGCAGTGCCAAAGCTCAGCAGCATCTTTAAGTGGGTGGCCAACTGATTCTAGGTCACACTTGGAGGGAGAGTGCACTGACCTGACAAACATATATGGCAGTAAGAGGAGGAAATCACTTTTTGCATTCCCTATTTCTTCTTTAAATCTGCTAACCTGGTTCTTCTGGGGACTGCGACATAGTTGTTTTACGAATCTTTTAACCAGTTTGATACTGAGGACTGGGATGGAGTACATTCCAATTTCTTTGAGATAACCTTTTGGGCGCAAATGTCCCAGATGTCATTGCCACCAAAGAAAACTTTTTCTTGGGAGAAAGACAAGGAATATCCTGCAAGGTCAGTGAACAATCTGGCCTCTGTCAAACTCCAGGATTATCCACAGCAGTATGTGTACCCTTCCCATCTGCCATTCCTGACTCTGTGAAGCTCACTGTAAATACGTTTCGTGTTTTGAAATGTAATTGAAAAAGCATTAGGCTTAATTCATGGCAACCTTTTGAACGTAAAAGCCCGTATTTCCTCTTTGACAGTTTTAAGCTACAGAAAATGGACCACTCTTGGCATATATTCACGTGTTAAAGCTGCTCTGTTTCCACGAGTAGAAGTAAAAGGCTGAGGGAAACAGACAACAAAAGGACAATTCTATGCAAATGTATCAAAGCCATGTAATACAGTAGGATCTTAGATATAAAAGATACACCTATTTTTAATTAGAATATTAAAATCTCTTCCGGTAACGAATTACAAAGTACAGGCAAACACCCCAAAACTCCTGTCAATAGTACTCTTTTCCCACATCAATGAAGAAATATTTCACTAAGTGTCTTTCAGCAGATTATCTGATTCACTGTGACACGTTTATTATTGCAGCATCCACAGCATATCAGACTGAGAAAATAACAGAAGCTGCTGTCTTTGCCCCAGAAGAGCTGCCAATCACATGAATGCCAAATGCCTTGCCACTAATCACTGCCTCAAGCAGGCCACAAAACACTACTTTTTAAAAATACTTATTTGAAACCAGCACTGGCATAAGTAGGATGTGCTGAGTTAGGGTGAATTTGACTCGTTCACTTCAGTCAAAGAACATGTGACAGAGAAATTGCTCCACATGAAGCCCTCTAAAGCACCCTGAAAGGATATTCAAAAGCAGTACGAGGAAGCAGTCTACGTGTTTTCCCCATTTCCCTCCTCTGCCAAACCTTAACATTATTTTAATAGGTAGTTCTGCCTTTGGGAGGTCTTATGTCATACCACTATGTTAAGAGCTTGCTGAAATGTTTTTTCCTCTTTTGAACATGTCATCTGTCCATGTACAGTCCATTGCACTCACAGGCAGAGATCTCAGTGCTGTTGGATGGCCTCTGGCATCATAACCAGGGGTATCATTATATTCGGAAAACAAAACCAGAGCAAGAAAATGGAGCTGTTGAGAGTTTTGGCCGTTATTATAAAACCAAAAAGCATCACTGCCCTTCGTAAAAGCATCCCTTACCAAAAATAATGATATGTAATATCATGTTACTGAATTCTAAGGAAGAGGAGGAAGTTAATGTGTTTCTCAGGCCCTTACAAGGGGTCATCCATGTGAGAGTAATTTTACTAATGCGAACATAAAATTTTGGTTCCGTTCTGTTTAGCTGATCAGAAGTACACATGTAAGCAAGGTTACTCACTTTTTACAAGAGTAAACAATGTTCTGCCGTAGCCACATTAAATCCTGACCCTTCAGAAAACCACTGTACTAAACAGAGCAGCTTTCTTTGACCACTGAATGTCTTACACTTTGGCATGTTTGGAAAACTACTACAGGCTGAACAGCTGAAATTTCACAAGCCAGAACCTGCCTTGCCTTACCCTCTGCCACATTGCTAACAAACAACTCATCACTACTGTGTAGCTGGAGGAAGAAAGTCAAGTAACTAGGTAATTAATCCAAATAGAAGTCATTTATCCAACAAATTACAGGTTTCACATACCCTGGCAGTTGCTGTGCCTAGAAACAGACCGTGAAGACAGAGACTGAGAAGGCTGATTCTTCCTTAATCTTTTTTTTTTTCTTTTATACTCAAACACCACTTTCCAACCAAAATACTAAATGCTACCTAAGTGCAGAGAGAGAAACAGCATCACTGAAATTATGGGCGAGATCTTGATGCCCTTAGTTCATAACCAGTATTTTCTCTGCCTTCACTAATACTGGATTGCTTCAGAGCATGAGGGTGTCAGGATCTGACCCTGGATAACAGATTCAAGGTCATGGGATAAATGATTATGTCAGCCCTGAACAGGAGCAGTTGACTTGACATTTCCTCTAATGCAAGATCCTTTTCCTTCCCAGTGAAAAAAACCCCAACCAAATCTCACTAATGAATTCCACAAACTGTAACAGCAATGTTATGTCTTACTACAATTATCACTTCCCTTATTATACTCCTCCAAAGCTATTAATATCGTCTGTGAAGTAGGAAGACCCCTTTAATACCAGAGCCACCTCTGCTCTGGATGATGTAGGCATGTTTTTACATGCAGCAAGTTCTTTTCTACTCCCCCCTTCTATTTTCATTGCATAATCATGGCAAGCTTTCTCCACATACAGCCTCCAGAGCTGGAGAGAATATATAGAGTGCATAGCTGGTTGCCTAGCTAACACCTTCAGAATAAATGTGACCGAGAATTGCAAATGTATACCTTTACAATTTATTATTTTAAGAAATGGTTGACATCCTTCGAACATCTTTTCTAATATCTGTGCCAGTCTCTTCCTCTTATCTCAAGTTCAGGAGAATTAATGAGCCCGTTAGAAAGGAATGTTTGTATTTTGGGTTTTTTAATTGTGCCTGTGAAGGCCCTAAGCAGAGATGTTCAGTAGTACCCCACTGGTCGTGCTGGGTTTTATGGAAGAGTTTGGTGTTCAAGCAGGCCCCCTACAGAGCTGTTTAAGGGGCCAAGGCTGCACTGGGATGTGCAGTGCCATTACAAAAAGTGATTACCCCTAATTTAGAGTAAGCATGCTTGGGAAAAGGCTTTCACAGGCATCCTGTTAAAAGCACACCCCTTGATTAACCCAAGAAACTGCTGCTCAGGTGGCAGAAACGCATCCTCTGGTAGAAAAAGAAGAAAGAAAGAAAAAAAGAAAAAAAAAAAAAGAAAGATGGAGCACACTGAGGAAACTCTTCAGTCGAGCCCCCTTTTTGTACTGAACACTCAGGCAGTAGCAGCCCTTAAATGAAGGGCATCCCTGGGCAAAAGTGGGAGCTCCCGGCAAGGGTAACGACAGCTACAGCCAGACCTGGCATTTTCCCCCAGCCACCCCGAAAGAACGGCTGGCTAAGGCCACTCTAAGAAAGACCAGTAAGGTGTTTTCTTACCTGATACACCTGTGCTGTTGGGTGCACAGCAGAACCAAGGCAGGAAAAACCCAGGTGAGAAATTCCATTTTACTCCCATTTATTAGACAGCGGCAAACAAAACCCAGGTTCCCTGGCTCTCTTGGCAGCTCCGAAGCTCCAGTAGTGTTGCCATCCTTGCTTAGCCGGGCGAAGTTGAGGCTGAGTTTAAAGCGATGTAGCGTTGCTCAGCAGCGGCAGTGCCCCCAGTCTCGCCAGTGCCCGGGAGCCATGCAGGCAGCCGGCAATCGGACGCAGGTAGCGGGGCAGCTTCTCCTCTGCGGGCTGGCACCTCGGCTGGGCTCACCCCCGCCCGGCTCTGCTGCCCGCCTCTGGCATCCCTCCTCCGCTGCCTTCAGGAGCGCCCGGCTCTCCCTCCGGCCGCTCCGCCCGGCTGCGAGGCTGCTTGCGGAAAATAACCTCCACAATGATCGATGAATCCCACCGAGCGCGGGGGGGAGCGAACGAAAAGTGCTCCGGGGGTACCAGACATGTCCTGTGAGAACACTCACGGGGAGGAGGAGACGAGAGATGCAGCCCGAGCGAACCGAGCCATGGAGCGCGGGCGGTCCGGAGCGGGCCGAGGAGCGGGTTCACCCTGCACAGCACCGGGCGTCTGAGCGGCCGGAGCCCGGTGCCGCTGTGCGCTGGGAGCTGCTGCCGCCGCCCCCCCGCCGCCCCTCCCGCTCCTCCCCGTGCGAATCCCGGCTGCACAACTCCGGGGCGGCTGCAGCTGCAGCCCGTCTGCGAGCAGCTTTCCAAGGGAAGAGGGAATATAAATAGGGGCCACGGTGGTGAGGGGAAGCTTCCCCCGCTTCGAGCTCTGAACGCTGTCCCGGGCTGGCGGGGCGAACCCGAAAGAGGCAGACCCCGGGTCAAGACAAACTTCTGCCTCGTCGCTCTCTAAGGGGCTTCTGTAAAGTGAAACGCTTCAGGTTCCTTCAGCCAGAGCATAGATGGGAAACGGCGTTTGCGATCCTCCATCCCCGGGCGGCTCGGGGGCTGGCATCGGTAGCGCTCGGTAGCGCCGGGCTCGGTTCCACCCTCGGTGCCCTACAGACTCCCGGGGACCTCCGCTCGCTCTCCAGGAACGGGACTCGCCGCAGAAGGGTCGCTGGGGAAGCCCGGCCAGGCTTTCTGGGAGTTTGGCTTCAGCTTTACTTGCAGGTCAAACTCGATTTTCTTCTCCATATTCACAATTTTCTTCTCGCCTCCTCTGCTTTTCGGTGCTGTTCAGTCTAGAATGACAATTTTAAAACCAACTCACAAAGGAAACACTGTGAAGGAGACATTTTAAAGAAATCCTAAAGTAAAATTGAATGCACCTTAAGCAAATGAGAGGATGCACCTGGGGTAAAGTGTTTGATTTACCTTTTCGTATGCTTAACTTCGTATTATTATTTAATACCAGTATTTCAAATGGCAACGAAGGGGTGGGGGGTGAGGGGGATAACAGCCCAGTGGGATCCAGGAGAAGAGATGTATAGATGAGTACACAATACGTGCACAAAGGTACCTACACATTCATACAGGATCATATGTCGTAAATGAATCAGAATGATGGGGGGGTTCTTTTATTCTGATCTTTTCCTTCCTCTGCATGGTCACGCCTGCAGCTAATGCATGCTGAGGAGGAAAAGACCAAAATTTAAACTCAGATAGTTGGATTGTTGCACAGAAGCTGGGGGTTTTTGGTTTGGGGTTTGTTTTGTTATTTTTTTTTTCTTTGGAGAAGCAAAACCAAAAGATTTAGAATGGAACTTACAGGATGAAATAAAGTCCAGGCTGATTTTGTCTCTCTGTATAATAGAACAGATCTACACCTTTCAGGATCCTTTCAGTTGACACTTTTTCATACTTTTCCCACTCTTAAGGACGGTGTTCCAATGAGCTATGTACCCACCCTGACAACTCCTCGGTGCTGTTTTTTCTCTGCCTAGGCAGCTGTCATCTACCTTACTAGTAAAAAAGAACAGGTTTCTATGTCTTCAGCATACAGCTTTAAAAATGGCAAAAATCAGCCAAGGCACTTTGTACATTGAGGATGGGTGTGTGTATAGGTGTATTTTATAGGTGTAGAACACAGCTGTAAGCGTGGGAGTGTGTTCGTGTGCTGGTAGAAGTACCTCATGGCAGCATTGCTCTAAAGGGACAGACAGGGCTACACATTTGACCATTAAAACAAGTAAAAATACAATGGCAATCCTCTAGAAAATCATTATCAAAAGAATGGCATTTTTACAACTACTCTTGCTGCACTTACTCACTTTGATCCCAGGAAAAAGTTCTTTGCTGTCAGTGGTCCTGATACTGCAGAAAAGAAAAAGAGGAAGAGTATCACCTACAGATTTTTCTCTGAATTCGTTTAGTTCTTTCTTGCCTCTCCTTCTAGCACTATGCTCCCTTTTCAGCAGCTCTACGGCCAAAACCAGTAAGGTTTTATCCCGTAGATTTGGATTAATCATGGCATCATGACTGAAAGAAATACAGGGAGTTTTCCATCACCACCATAAAAGTGCCTGTGTTTAACAAAACCTCGTGTTATTTTCACAGAGCTGATTTAGCTACCGCTTCGTGTCTGTACTTCAGGAAAAGAGATGGTCTAAGATCCATTCCCACGAAATTCTAAAAGAAATGTGTAACTTTTCTCAGATAAATAAATGACATTTGATGCGTATGGACCTTATCATATCCTCTCTATTACACGGAAGGTCATTCAGCACTGGCTGTAGTTGATTCTGCATAAAAACACAGATTTAAGCAGAACAGGCTTTTACATATATCTGCACACACAGATATATATGTACACCCCCGCTCCAGATTAATTATTCCCATTAGCCAAAGGGAACAGAGAGGATAAAATAATAATGATGAACAACATATTTAATTTCCTTCAGTTCTTGTGGAATATCCCAAACTCTTTACAGTCAATGACAGATTAAAATTGCTCAAGAGCTAGATTAAAAAACAATTAAAATTGCTATTAAAACATCAAAACAAAATAAATAAGCTCCCCAAATCTTCCTCATCTAATCCTCTTGAAAATAATTAAAGCAATTAAAGCTTTCCTTTAGTTACTGGCTTGGAATTGTCAAATATTCTTTAAAAGATGGCCCATGATACTAAATATTTCTTAATCCTTGTTGTCACTCTACTAAATTACTACTCAATCCGTATGGCTGCAGGCACCGGCGTTTATGAGAATACCCATCCCGTGCTCTGACCTTGCCTGTGGAGCTCAGCTGGATCGTCAGAGACCGCATGGATCAAAGCGTGCTCCAGCGTGACCAAGCCCTCAGGTCAGAGTTTGGAACAAACTTTTGTCTTTGCTGTTGTGCACGTAAAGCTGGAGTAGATCTGGCAGAGCCATAGTAGTGGCCAGTGTGATAACTGGGTCAGCGCTTCCACGTTGTCTGGCCGCGGCAGTCTATCAAAAGTTGATGGGCTCCACCCACATCCGGGTAATTTGACAAGTAAATATCATTTAAACATGGCAATTATTAAGTCATTAGTTGTCCCTATTACTATGTTAACTAATACTCAGTTTTGAAGTATTTACGCCTTCTCAAGTAGTACACAAAGGTCATAATGCTGAAGTAATATTCTACTGTAATAAAGACCAGAAACCCATATTTCAAAATCTGTCAGGTATTCTTCTTCCAGAACATGTAAGAGGTGTGACTTCTCCCTGATCAGGGTCAGACATTCTTTTGTAATTGCTACTGCAAAATCTACTGGAGGGCATCATTTGATGGGATCGAGGAGAAACGTGCTCAGTGACTTGAGCCAAATGGCAAGTTTTCATAGCCCGTTATTCCCTCGGGATTTTGAGAGCCTATCAGAAGGACGTTATTTACATTTATTTTGCAGCTGCACTGCATTACCTGATGCTCTTCATAGATCACTTTCTAAACAGGATAGGTGGGTTTAATGCCAGCCAAGTAAAGGTGTCATACTGACGCATACAATTTTTAGAGGCAAAAAATGTACCACACGAATCATTAGTTTCGCTCTCCCACGATTCCACAGAAACAGCTCCTGAAAGACTGTTGTGGCAACGTCGCCAAATGTCTCTAGATTTATAAACTACACACATATGCCTATTTTTATAAATGAGATTTGGGAATAACAGCAGCAATCGCAGGGTGGGAATATTTAGCTCATTTCGGAGGTCGTACTGTGCTAGCACCATATGAATGTCCCCCAGCCCCAACACAAACGTGTCTGTATTTCATGAATATCACTATAACCACAACATTAATTTTCCTTTCACCCAAAGCGCTGGCTGAGAAATCGAGTTTCTCTGTTTCCAAATGTTCTGTAGCACATCCCGTTCCTCCCTCAGTCTGCATACATTTTTTTGACAATCATGAAGTCAAGTATGGCCAGACACTTTGCCCACTTTTTCTTTCCTCCATGCACAGATTTGGGATGAAAGTCCCCACTTTGTCCCCGAGCCAGGGCTAGTTCCAGGACTGGAGAGGATTGTCTTACTCCAGCTGTGCTGCTCTCAGCGCTGCACTCCCAGCTGATGTCACCCCAGGCCATTCCTCAGAAAGCAAATGCCTCTCTCATTCTTTCTTTCTACATCTGTTACTCAGTGCTAAGATGCTTATCAATATTTTGCCACTGTTTACAGTCCAACGTTCATCAGTATCATAGACTGGGAACAGAAAAGTTGTTTTATGTAATCCAATATGAACCACACTGCAAAAAATAAGATTCCATTATTGGAATGTCTTCCTGCCTGAAAGCTAGAAAGCTCCATATATAAGCTACTGTCACCTTGGAAACGTTCAGAAAAGAAATGCCAACTGCCTGTAGAAGCGCAGTCTGTAGCCATAGAGCAAACTGAATGGTCCAGTTCTATGGATCATGAGGTGGTACTAAAGTAACTTCACTAAAGTGCCTCTAAATTTAACTTCACGGGAGAAACCAGCAGGGTTTTCATTTATATATGCACACCCCATTGCCCAGTTTCACAGAGATCTATCACTGGCGGTCAGTGCCTACAAAATCTCGAAGAGTAGCAGCAACCAGAGCCTTTTTGTACGTCCCCTGGAGCTTAAAGCTGGAACTAACTTTAAATTGATAGACATAAATTGTGGATTGGGACATAAGAACTTCTCTGGGGAGCCATCCTTCAGCCTCTTCAGAGGAACTGCAGATATCTTCCCTCTTCTCGCATCTATACGGGAGAGGAAAATCTAGATTTGCCCTTCCCTAGTGACAAGTTATTCACCTGACACAAAATCCTGACCAGCGGCCAGGAAATCGTGCAGTCAGATGGAACTGGTAGTACACGCTCTGGAGTGACTGGTGCTGATTGGGAAGGGGCTGTTGTAAAACTCTAATAACAAAACACCCGGCACTTCTGTATTCAGTTGGATTAGCAATTTGAACTTTGTTCCAGCTCAGAGCGAATACCATGTCAACATTTCCTATGGAACAACAGTTCAGCTTCTAATCATCTCCGAACGCTGAGTGCAGCGCTGCTGAGAATCCAGTGTGGCTTACAGCAAAGTAAATCAGCTTCTTTTTTGAATCAAGTGCTGGTTAGGTTTTTAGGAAACTTAGAGGCTAAACCCACATTTATTTATTGCTAAAACTACACTTAGAGTTTGTTGTTGTTGTTATGAAAATCATCCAAACGGTCGTAAACTAGGACTGAATAAATACCCCGAATGGAAACATCATAAGAAACTGAAAATTGGTGGTATTACCAGGTGTCCTGACAAGTGTTTTCTTGAGGGGAAAAAAGTGTGCTTAGATCTTTTACATCCTGACTTTAGGAGTGTGAGAACTGGCAAGTTCAGAGTTAACAACAGTTTTATCTCTTCTAGATCTGCAGAGAGAGCTATACAGTTAATCACTGCATATTTTTAGCCTACATCTTGTAGCTTTAATCCTGCAAATGTCTGTATGTAATTTGTTTTATGTAACATGAATAGATGCCATAAAATCGAGATTCTGACATCTATAGAGCCAAGAATGTCCATATATTTCTAATGAATGAGGACTTAAGTGTAAGTGCAGGACAATGAATTGGTCACTGCGATACATACTCTATTCTGTGGGTGCCACTGGAAAGAAATACTTGCTGAGTGCATGTGCTCATATGTCTGGTATAAAGAAAGCCCAGGCCTTACTCCTCATAGCAAGTATAAAAAATTACTGGCATATTGCTAACAATTGAGGAATATTTACAGTTAAATAACTCCCAGAACGCCGCCTGTCTCTGTGGCCAGATCAGTGTGTATTTCAGCACAGAGCTCTGCTCAAAGAACCACGTCCCAGTATTTCGGTAACTGAATCGCTTTGAATCTTCGCACAGCTGAGTTTCTGTAGAGTGTCATTTTGGCCTAGTGCCAAGAAGAAGGGGACAAGAATCTGCTTTCCTATGAATCTAGCTGCACTGTTCCTCAACTTCATATTACATGAAATAGAGTAGGATAGAAAGGACACCTTGTTGATTGCCAATTAAGAGCTAAAATCCGGTAACTGAACGCATGGTAGCAAACACGGAGGTTCAGCAGATTCCTCTGCAGAACAGAGTAGCCCAACTGAGACACATTATATGAATACAGACCTTTGGCTTCACTATGTAAATTACTGCAATATCATCTAAAATGTTTTCATTCAGCAACTTTGTGCGTACTTGTAACGACTACTGAAGCGTTACAAGGAACCTCAAAAGCAGCATTTTGCTGAGGCATTCAGAATGTGACATTATAAATGGGCAGCACACTCAGTACCCATGATTTTTGCGGTAATAACCTTTAATTAGTAACTAATGGTGAAGTCCTATTGTCAGAACAGTGTAGGCTTCCTTCTGAAAAGACATTTAGACAGCTTCGTTCTGGATTGGAACTTGGAAATCTTCAGTATTCTAAAGTGTATGTACCAAACCAACCTCGACGTGTCAAAAGCTCACACAAAATCTATTAAAACCCCTCGCCAATCAAAACCGGAAAGCGGCCGTGTTTCGTAGTAGTGCGTATTTTAACCTACACTACTAAAAATAAAATAATTATCAAGCAGGGGAAAAAATACCCCAGACCTGCTCAGCTGGTTCGAATCTTCGCGTTCATTGGCTTGAAGAAAGCCACGAATCCCCGCCCCACGTCTTCTCATTCCTCCCGCTCGTACGAGCGCAGCTTTAGGAGGGAGGGTTCCGAGGGAGGGGGCCGCGCTCCCCACGCGTTTCCCCGGCGTTTGCCGATGCGGGGCGGGCGGTGCGTGGGAGGCTCCCGGGCAGCGGGCGGGCTCCCAGCGGCGGCCCTGGCCCTGCCCCTCGCTCGCCGTGGTTCGCTCCGTTGCCCGGGCAGCCGGGCCGAGGGCCGCCGGGCGCAGCCGCGGAGGCCGGCGCGGTGAGGCCGCGGGATGCGGAGGGGCGGCGGGCGGGCAGCGGGCCGCCAGGGGGTGCCGGCACGGGCGCCTCTCGGTGCCCTCCGCCTCAGGCGGGGCCATGGCAGCGGGCGAGCGGGCGGAGGAGCCGCTGTCGGAGCTCAGCCACTACGTGGTGGCGCGGCCCATCTACAGCGAGGCGGGCTTCCAGGAGGAGAACGAGCGGCGGCCCCCGCTGCCGCCCACGCTCCGCGAGCGGGCGCAGGCGGCCTGCAGGTGGGTGGCGGCGTCCGGGTGGGCTTCGGCTCGTCAGGCGCGGGGAGCGGTGAGGGGAGCCGGCGGGTGCCGGGAGACGTGCTGTGCCGGCACCGATAAACTCCCCCCCTGGCGTGAAGTGATCCGAACAACACCGATCAACAGCGTCGATAGCGCTTCATATAGAAGCGCGTGGACACAGCTGCCCATAGGTTGCTTCCTTCAGGAGACAGCACTTCTGACACGAGTGCGTGTCTCATCCCGTCTGGGAGACGTGACCGTGCCTCTCAGAATGCGCATCGCCCCAGCTTTCTGTCAGCTTGGGCTTGCTGGGTGCTTTCCAGTTGCAGCCCCGTGAAGCATGTTCATCACTTGTTTTCTCGCAGATGTTCAAGAAAAAGGGCCTTCCAGATTACCAAGACCTTTCTGCCTATCCTGGAGTGGCTGCCCAACTACCGGGTGAAAGAGTGGCTGATCAGCGATATCATCTCAGGGGTCAGCACTGGCCTGGTCGCCACCTTGCAAGGTAAAGCCGGGCGCGCTGTCCATCCGCACTCGAGGGCAGTCAGCCCTTGCAAGGCAGCCGGCTGAACACAGCGATGTTATTCAGATGGAATTACAAATCTAAGACTTGTTATTTAATACTAGATATTAGGTATTATTTTGCAATCAATAATTGATGGGGTTAATTTATTCTTTTTTTCACTGCTTGGCTATAAGATTTAAATGTCCGTTGATGTGCTATCAAGATGTATTTAACTTTTTTTCCAAACCTTTTACAATATTCATTGTTATATTTAAAATTTTAATTACATTGAGACACACCAGATAGATCATGTGGTCTTATTTCTCTGTCTTGGTTACTTGAGCCTATAGCTGTCCTGCAGCTGCTTACAAAAATCTAGTTATTGCCCCAAAATAATAAAACTTGATAATAAAACTGATATTGATATAACTCACCTTTAAAATTTGTCCCATAAGATTGTTCAGGTATCTGCAGAAAACAACCTTCAAGGAGCTGGTGGCATATTCAAATTTTAAAAATTGATAATCTGGATGCATACTTAGAGCACATGGCGTGCAATATTAAGTTTTCCTTATTTCCTTATTCCATATATTAGGAATGCATTCAGTAGATGAACAAATAGAAAAGTGTCAGAAATAAGTAGAAAAGAACTAAAATAAGCTAGTTAAGACTTAAAAACTTACCAACTTCTTCCCCAGGCAGAGGGTGACCTGAGGAATAACAAAGTGATTCGTCCACCGCAGGGTCCATGCCAGAGCTGGAAGGTCCATGCTGAAGGCAGTGCCACAGTTACAGGACTCCCCTGCCTTTTTAAAATGAACTGGGCTAGAAGGGCTTTTCCTATGACTTGTAACAGCTATTATGCTCTTATTGTCACCCCTCATTTATTTTATTACAGTGGGGTCTCTGATTTCTCACAATTAGATTCCACTTGTAGAAGTGATTTCTGATACACACTGTTTGGTCTCCCACCTATGTATTAAAAACCAAAACTAAACCAAAACCAAGTTTCTTCAAATCTAAATCTAACTGTAATTTTTGAAAAATATAATACTGAAATTCTAAATCATGCAATATGGGGAAAATTGGCCAAAATCTTTGGGAAAAAAAAAAAAAAAGAAAAAAAAAAGAGGCTTCTGGGATCTCTGAAGTCTCTGCAGTCCCCAACTCCCAGCAACTATGTGAGTTGCTTGCTGTCCTCCCTACCAGTCACAGCAGTTTGACCAGGACTTCAATTGTTTTGAGCTCTGATAGGTTTTTATGGTATCTCTGAAGGGGAATACTACACCCTGCAGTGGGAGCTAACCAGGGTATGATACTGAAAGCAACTTCTCTTTTTTCCTCTTTTCTTTTCTCTTTTTCTTTTCTCCTTTTCTTTTCTTTTCTCTTTTCTTTTCTTTTCTTTTCTTTTCTTTTCTTTTCTTTTCTTTTCTTTTCTTTTCTTTT
>JAAGNO010000718.1:0-15372 GCA_033439905.1 Ceryle rudis | reverse complement strand
ATTTGCAGACCAGCCTAACAGAAATGTTCTCAATTTAGTTACGCAGGAAACCGCCAAGTCTCCAACATGGCTATTATTGATGTGAAGATGCTCTCAGGTTTTGTTCCTGTAAGATCTTCCCTGAAAAAGGTAAAGCATGGGAGTGAAGTGTATGGTAAACCCTGAAAACATAGGAAGTTGATAAAAATAGTCTCTGATTAGCAAATGGGAGCCCTGCAGAAATTCTGCTAAGTCCCTGGGTGTAGCCTTCTGTCACATACTCTGCGTCCTAGACTCGTAGCTGTTCATCTGGGCAGCAAAGCTGGTGAGGGGTGTGGAGAGCATGTCTTGTGAGAAGCATCTGAGGGAACTGGGGTTGTTTGGTCTGGAGAAGAGGAGGCTAAGAGGAGATCTTATTGCACTCTCCTCTGAAAGGAGGTTGTAGTGAGGTGGGTGTTGGTCTCTTCTCCCAGGTAACTAGTGATAGAACGAGAGGTAATGGGATTTAGTTGCACCAGAGAAGGTTTAAATTGGACATTAGGAGAAATTTCTATACTGAAAGAGTGGTGGGGCATTGGAACAGGCTGCCCAGGGAGGGGGTGGAGTCACCATCCCTGAAGGTGCTCAAAAAGTGTGTAGACATGGCACTTTGGGACATGGTTTAGTGCTATGATAATGTTGGGTAGACAGTTGGACTCAATGATCTTGGAAGTCTTTCCCAAGCTTAATGATTCTGTGGTCTTTCCTGTGGTTAAAATCAGTTTACTGAAGCCATCGCCGCGTATGGCAAAGATGTCATGCGTGCCAGTTTCAGCAGTGATATTTTTAGTAGATCAGATGGCCTTCTTGGAAGAAGCAGCCAGTCTTTCAGACACACAACTTCTCCTTCTGATCTGAAAAAGAACCCAAAAGCTTTCAGCTAAGCTCAAATTCAGACCACTTGTTCTGAGCTTTGCAATAGAGGAATCAACTGAAACACCACCTGCCTGAGCTAAAGGGTGGTTAATGCTTGTGGAGCAAAGTGGGCTTTAGGGTGTCAGAGGGCTCCTAAGTGGCTCCTAAGGGACTAAGAAGCAGGTATCTTATGCCTTGAGGATGCTAAATTGGTTAGTAGAAGGAAGAACGTGATCCTGAATACGTTGTCCATTGAATCACTGGTTTTGATGGCCCTGTAGACCTATGGATTGTAGTTTTAAATGCTCATCCTTAAAGAGTAGTTCTCAGGTGTCCATACAGTTTTCTTTTTGGTTTCAGTTTTCAGCAGCCTGAATGAGAATGGGCAACTTGGAATGAGTCATGTTTTCCAGCAAATGTCCAGGACACTATTGCTTTGAAAACTGCTATTTTGCATGAGTATTTACTAGAGAAGTCGAAGATGGAAGTGAGAGGACAGACAATAGGGGGCATTTCTGGAGAAAGATCTATATGGTTTTTATTCCTCAGTAGTTACACAACCACTTTTTTATCAGTATTTCCATCTCTAACTGACAATCATCTAAATCTTTTGGTTTGTGTATATGTTTATTCTTTCTCCAGATGACATTTATGTAACACTTCCCCTCAGCAGACATTGTCTGCTTTCTGACCATTTTCCTAACTTTTGTAGTTTATAAAAGGTGTGAAATTTTATTCCATGGGAGACTTTGCATGATTTTTGAACACCATTCTTTAATCTCCTTTCATTCCCAGACATTTTTCCTGGTCCCTTGCACTCCTCTTCCCTGCAGTTGTCTGGCTACTGCATCAGAGTCATGACACACTACGCAGCTAACATTCAGTCTTCTCACTCTTCCTCAGGGCTTCGTGTTCAGGCAAAGAGCAAATAGGACTGGCTGCCTGTGCTGTTCTGATGTAATAAGGTCCCTTGCATGGAACAAAGAAGCTCTGCTGTTAGGGTAGATTCATACAGGCACATTCAATGTGGTTTGCACTGAAGCATTTTCTCTGCTGAGCTATTCATACACAACAGAAAACTTCAGTGGGCACTGGAGGGCACGCTGACAGTCCTCCAGTAGCTGCAGTTTTGCAGTTTTCCCTGCACTGCTGCAAACATCCCGCCCAGACAGGCTTCTCAGGGAGTGTTCATAGTTTGAGCTGAATATTTCTAGTCAATGACCTGCTGGAATTTAATAAACCTTTTTTCCTTACTGTATTCAACATCAGGATAAAACCAGAGGTCGGCAGAAAACTGAGTCAAGTGAGCAGCAGTATTTGTGGGTGACTTTTTGTTACAAATGTGACTCACAGCAGCACAGATCTGAATCTGGCAAAGGGAAGGAGGAGCCACCTGGAACATCTGCACTCCAGGTGACACTGAATGACAGAAGATGGTCACGATGCTAGGGGGCAAGGATGTCTCCTGATGGCATTGTGTAATATTTGTGCATATTCATAGTGGAAACAGAAATTTTTTACATAACTAGACCAGTACCCCCCCTCATTTTGGGCTATATTCCTGTCAGAATAATTTTCTAATCCACAGTATCTTTGTTAGCTGTCAGCAAACGACTGCAGTATTCTGTTAACATAATGTTTCTGTCTGTGGGTATCCTTTTGTTCTTAAAATACCTAAAAAACAGAGGGTTTGGCTTCAAAGGATCACAGTACCGCACATCAGAGAGCTGTGATTTTATGCTGCCCACAGGGAATATTAGCATGTGTTGAACATAGTTCATTTCCCCAACACTGTGGATTTCTGATGGGTTAAAGAAGCCGGGGTACGAATCAGTCAAAGATTTCTCATAGAAGCACTATCCAATAAATACCCTTCCCCCACTTGAAAAGTCGCTGGCCAAATACTGTCCCTGTGTTCCAGCTCCTCCTCACTGCCTCTCCCCATTTCCGGATGGGTCCTGGCCCTCAGCCCTTATCTCCTCCAGCCCCTGGCCTGTTTACAGAGACCAGTTATAAAGAGGCTGACCTAGCAGAGAGTGAAGGGGAATTACAAGGTGCAGGAAAACAGCAGCATCAGACAAGGCTGTGAGTCTGCTTGACTCACCACATCCTGCCCTGCACCATGGGGAAGGACAAGCTGCCCAGCAAACCAAACATCTTCCTCCTTCTCCTCTTCTTCCTTCCTGGAAATACCTCTTCCACCACTGAACCGTAAGCCACACGTGGGGGGAGGGGAAAGGGGGGGGGGAGGGGAAGGAGAGGGGAGGAAAGGTCTTAGTGCTTCTTTTTTCCTCTGGTTTTCTTTCTTTCTGCCAAACAGCTGTGCCAGTTTCTTCCAGTTGTGCCCTGCATCCCAGTAATAGCCAAGCCCTAGGCCTCCTGCACAGCTCTGCTAAGTGCTTGACACTCCCACCATGCAACCCCATTTGTCCAGCCCTGGCACACCCCTCAGCTCTGCCAGTGCCACAGTCCTGTCCTGCAACTGCCTTTAAGCCCAGCCCTGGATCTTCACACCACCTTTGCCTAAATATGTTCTTGCCCTAGAAACAAACCTTCAGGTGCCTGGGTTTTGTGGATATGATGCCAGAACCCATGTACACTTACTTCTCCTGTAGTATCCGTGTTCTAATCACTGAGTTATTTCTCCCTGTCCTCCTGTTGCTTTCATGCTGGTTCGGTCCCCTTTCCCCTGTTTCTTTCAAGCTAGTTTGTTTCCTTTGGCAGCGTCAGATGTACATGTTCCCAAAGAGGATCTGTGACCTAGATTCTCTTCCTCTGGTGCAGAGCCTGGAGCTGGCACCCTCCCGTGAGGCAGCCACCCCAGGGCTCTGCAGACCATCAGCCCACTCTGCTGAGGGCTCCAAGGGGCAGCCTGGGATGGCATAGGCTTCTTGGAGTCTGGCATCCCCACTCCAGCCTCACCTACCAGAAAGGGTAGCCTCTAGTCCAGATGAGAACACCCCTCCTCTACAGACCCTGGCTGCTGTCACACGGTGTGAACGACCTTTGAATCACCCTGTACCATCAACCCCTCATTCATCTGCCATTTGGATGCTGCTGGGGTAGATCTGTCAGCCAAGTCTGTTCTGGGGTCAGGCAGAGTTCTCTGGTCTCACTACAGTAATTAGATGTAATAAAGTAATTAAGATTAACTAATCTTAATTCATCCATGCGCAAGATCAGGGGGAAAGGGAATGAATCTGTACTGCTCAGACTCCTCCTGTGAGCAACATGCTACTCTTTGTCCATGACCTGAGCCCTGAGCACCAGCTGTGGGGGAGGGAGGAGGAAGGTCTGAGGGAGGTGGGGCAGAGAGGCACGTAGTTGGGGTCTATAGAATGAAGACAGGATCCCAGTAGGGAGGCAGTGGAGACTGAGCAGTGATTTGCTAGGTAGTATGAGGGTAGTAGTTCTGTTTTAAGTGCTGCAGGGTAGGTCAGATGCTGTGTACAACACAGAAGGGAAGCCACCCTTGAACTGCAGGCAAAACAAAGCTTCCAAGCAAGACTTGCTTAGTGTGCGCAGCAGAAGTAGGTGGATAGCTTCTTTGAGCAGCAGCAGTTGCTGCTATTTCTGGTTCAGATGTGGCTGACCACACAGGAGACACAATTAATATTCAGATTATATATTAGGAAACAAAATAATTCATGAAGTTAGTGCAGCACTGGAACAGGTTACCCAGAGAGATGATGGAGACCTTTGCAACAATCCTATTTCGGGAGAGAATTTGTGCTTGAGACATCAAGAGGCCCCTTGCAAACAGAAATTTTATGATTCTGTAAAATACCAACAGCAAGATTTGTATTTTTCTTGCTCTGGGTCTGTTCTGGAAGAAGTCAACAGGGGGACATTCTTTTGTTCTGGTACGTGGCTGTGCATGGAATCTCCTTTACAATGTAGTGTACATGCTTGGGACTACACTGCGTATAGTCAGAAATACAAGGTCATGACGTCACTTGAACTGGCAGATATGGATTTGAACTGATGGAGCTGACAGAATTCACTGCTGCCTTTGGTAGGGTGTTTGTTCTAGGAAGTAGCTGACAGTCAATACAGAGACATTAGGCCATCTTAAGCTAGAGTAGTATCTTCTCTATTTAGACAGTAGTATCTTCTCTATTTAGACAAACTCATCATTTTTGCCTCAAACACTCTCTAGGGTCTCCTATCCCTTCTTGATGCCTGCTTCTGACAGTCACTGCCTCTGTTGTCAGAACAGTTCATTGCATGCAGGGAGCTGCTGAGGTCTCTTTTGGCAGCACAGATGCTTTTTTCCTGCAATGTCTATACAGGGACTTTGTGACCAAGGTTATTTAAAGCTCTTTTAGTAGTTTAATTCACTTAGGTCTTTTCACCAACACATGCCAGACAGCTAAAAGAAGGTCTATAAACAGCATATTTCATATCCTTTTTTCAAAGGCAGGGAAGCCAGTGTAGGGGTAAATTCTGCGTGTTGGCCAAAATTTCAGCAGAACAGTGAACACAAAGAGGAATGAGGCCAAATTCCCCATGAACTAGGTCACGATGTCCCTTTGGAAGACTGGATGTTATGATCAAATTGAGAGTGCCACTGACAGGGGGCAGGGGAAATGAGAGTAGGGGAAGTGGGCATGGGGTTAAGCTGCGGTGAGAAGGCTCTGGAGGAAGGGGAGCACTGGAGCAAGCAGGTGGTCACTCGCTGTAAGTCATTCTCTGAGTAGCTGGAGCTCCCTCCTTTCACTGCTTCTGCAGTAGCACATACTGACAGCTGGCTCCTTGCCATCCCGTTGCCTGGTGGTGAGGGAAATGGAGGTACTGCCTGGGTCCCACTGCCTCCACAGTAGCTTTAGGACTTCCCAAAAGCTCAGAACTCAATTTAACTCTGGATAGGTACACCCATGTCTTTCCCCAGGGGTGGCACCATCTGGCATGGTGTACATTAGCCTTCCCTAGTGGAGAGCCTATGGAAAAGTGGTAAGAGCAGTCCTGACCACAGGTTTCATCCCATGCATACAGTGATTTATATACCTGCAGCTTGAATTGCCATCAGAACCTCCTGCTGTTGCATCTGGATAGCTCGAATGTGCACAGAGAGAAAAAGGAGTACCAAGCCCATAAAAATGGTACAGCATCAGACCAGAGAACTGCACTGGATCTTTAGTCTGTCTGTGTCGGTGGTCAGTCATCGGTCGGTGCTGAGGGACAGAGGAGCAAGGGAAGTACTGTGGAAATTAATTTCCCATCTGCTGTAGCCTTTCAGAGCTTCTATTAGAGGTTCAAGGTCTTAGAGCGGCAGGGATTACATCTCTGCTACTACCTTTTCTAGACAGTTCTGGGCAATGAATTTACCCAGGACATTTTAAATAAACTAATATCAGGAGTAGCTGACCTTCTTGCCCTTATAAGACTCATACCAAATGTTTTGTACATGGTGCCATAGGGCAGATACTTTATGTCTTGGAGAGTTATTGTCAGGTGGGGAGCAACAACTTCTTTTAAAGGCCTGTAACTGGCTGGACACACAGGTAAGGCCCTAATTTTCCAGCTCAGTGACACTGGCTGATTTCTTTTGTTCAGCACCCAGGGAAGGACAGTCATCTGCTGTTTAACACCTGATGCAGCCTGGGTGTACGTGCCCTTCTTGGACTGCTTGAGAGCACCAGAAGGCTCAAGAGCCACAGGCTGGCCATACCAGAAGTATATATTTGGATTTTACAGTACCTAGTATCATTAAGTTCCTCAGTTTATTTTTGTGCATTAGTGAAAAAGTTTCTGCTCCCTTCTATTTTTAAGGCAGCTGCTTAATATTTTCATTTGGTCTTGTTACTACACCTGTTGTCACAGGTGATGAACAAACCATACTTATTTTTGTGCACATCATGACTTTATAGCTTTCTGTTATGCCTTTTGCCAAGCTGAAGAGTCTTAATCTATGTACTGCCTCCTCCTGTGGAAATCATTCCAGATTTCAGATCATCCCTGCCATCTTTCACTGAGTCTATTCTGCTAAATCCGTTTTTTAAATGCACGCCATATGTGAGATGTGGCAGTACCTTGCAATTATACAATGGCAAAATGATATAGAATCATAGAATGGTTTGGGTTGGAAGGGATCTTAAAAGATCTTCTAGTTCCAAACCTCCTGCCGTGGGCAGGGACACCTTCCACTAGATCAGGTTGCTCAGAGCCCCATCCAGCTTGGCCTTAAAAACTTCCAGGGATGGGGCATCCACAGTTTCTCTGGGCAACCTGTTCCTGTGTCTCTCCACCCTCAGAGTGAAGAACTCTTCCTAATTTCTAATCTAAATCTCCCCTCTTCCAGTTTGAAGCCATCACCCCTTGTCCTATCATTACAAGCCCTTGTAAAAAGTCCCTCCTCACTTTCTTGTAGTCCCCCTTCGGTTACTGAAAGGCCTGATATGTTCTGATTTGTCCTCTATTCCTTTCTGAACACTTCCTTATAGCCCATTTTTTACTTATCACTGAATAAGAGTTTTCCAAGAGTGATAAAAAGCGCTCTTGTCTGAGCAGTAATAGCCCATTTACTGGTACAGCATATATATGATAGCATATATACCTTTGGAGCAATCTTTTTCTCCTCTGTTGATTATCTTCCCTATATGAACAGTTCATTTGCCATTTTCCCTACACAATACCGCCATATAACAAAAGTTTTCCACAAATATGTCAGTTAGTTTTAGGTATTTTCTTACCCTGGACAATTAAGAGAAAACTGTACTTCCCAGATCATTTAGAACTGTACTGAACAGAGGTCCCAACACACACTCTGGAGATTTTCACCGGTTCTTACCCTTTGTGTCCTATCTTTTAACTAATTAATCCAGATCAGAATTAATAATTTGATTTATTAGTAAAAAAAATTAGTAAGATGATCCCTTTTATTGTGTGGAACTTTAGTTTAAGTGTCTTTTGTGAGGGACCTTTGTCAAAAGCTCTTTCTTTGAAGATGCAAGTACACTTGTGTTGCGATAAACCACTACTCTCTGAAATCCTTTGAGGGTTCATCTTAATAAGGTCTCAAACTGCAAGCACATTTTTGTTCAGCTTAAGAAGGATTTGGAAACCTGGATTGGCTGCTCCTGTCTTTGCCTGATAAGTGGGTGGTTTTTTCAACACTAAAACTGCTGAATTTTCAACCTCTTTTAGCTGATGCCTCTGAGTCTTAATAGGAGATTGTGGGATATACAAAAATCTATTAACAGCCTGGAGCCTTTCACACCGTCCTTACTCCCTGCTGTGAAGCCGAACAAAACATCCTTTGTAAAGGACTCTGCCAGCATAGAAATTGTTCCTTCCACTGCAAGCATTTTCCTGCCTTTAGGCTAATTAATTAGGGAGTTTAATGTGTATAAACATAAAATAAAATGAGTGCTTCTGTGTATATTCACTGCAATTCACAGGGATAGTAATGTTGATTTGTTAATTTTCTTCCACTTAATACTCTTTCCTTAAATCTGTTTCGCATTTCTGATCCCCCCCTCTCTTCCTAGGCAGTATATGGTGCTACTGCCCTTTCTGATACACACCGATTCTCCCGAGAAAGTCTGTGTTCAGCTGACCCACCTGAATGAGTCTGTGACATTGAGTGCCACCCTTGAGTATCAAGGGGAAAACAGGAGCTTGATTGATGATGTGGTATCGGAGAAGGACGTGTTCACCTGCATCCCTTTCTCTGTGAGTATCTCATCCTTGTGGGATGACCTTGTGGGATTGATGTGATGTAGATCTAAACAGTCCAGAAATGAGAAATACGACACATTGCAATCAGAGACTTCTAAGCCAAGCCAAATGTTGGAACTAGATGATCTTTAAGGTCCCTTCCAACCCTGAAGATTCTATGATAAAAATGAATTTGATGTGGAAAATTGACTGTGGTAGCCTTATGAGGAATAATTTGCCACCATTATCAGATTCTGTGTCCCAGAGCATATTTCTGTGCATGTTGGCTTAGAGAACTCCTGGAATACTTCATCCTAGAACTCTGACTGACAGAACATACTCCATGTTGATTCTACTGGGTAAGCCTCAGAGGAAAAACAGCAAAGTGGAATAAGAACTGTAGAAGCTGGGGAAGGGTTAAAGACAGTGAGGTCCATAAGGTCATTTGCCTCCTTCTGAAGCTTATTTGTGATTGTTTCCTGCAGAAGCTGGTTGGTGAGTCATGTATGCAGCTGTTCCCACCCCATAAATAATGAATCTGGGTTGATTTCCATTTTGATAAATTATAGGATGGAACAAGAGCAGACTCAATAGTTCTCTAAGGAAAAGGAAAATATATAAATGAAGGAAGGGAAAAGGCTTCCAGTATTTGAAGGAGAGGAAGAAACAGCATGGAAAAAGCTCAAGGAAATGGAGATCTGTCATTGTAACAATTCCTGAACTAAAAAGATTTTATTGAGGCAGAGGAGACAAGCCCTCCAAGTTCATATCAGAGAATCATGTTTTTCTCTTGCTTCCAGCACTGAGTCTTTGGTGTCCCTTTAGGGAACTTTTGGATCTAGCTAATGTTCCATCCTTCAAAGGCTTAATGCAATGGGGTGAATCAGTAAAGCAGTTAACCCCTTCATTTTCCTTAGCTTCCAAAATCCAACAGCACATCAGTGTCATTTCTCACTGTGATGGTGAAAGGGGCGACACTGCAGTTCAGGAGCCGCAAGTCGGTGCTGGTCAAGAATTCCGAGAGCTTGGTCTTCATCCAGACAGACAAACCCATCTACAAACCCGGACAGACAGGTATGGGGAATTGGGTTGGTCTTGATTCTGACAGAAAATCTTATGGGCTTCATTCACCAGAGGCCTCATACTTTAAGGTTTTCAGACTTCTTCAGGGGAGGAGTTAAAGCACTCAGTAAATCTTATTTCTGTCAGCTGAGATCTAGGGCATGTGGCATCTTCGCCATCCCTATTCTTCATCCTCCAGGCACAGCACCTCAGTCAGATTCATAGAGAGGCATGAATCTGGGGTGACCTCAAGGCGTAATCTCCCTTGGCTGTATCTGAATTAACAGAGACAGACAGGCACTCCCAAGGGACAATTCAGTTTGGCCATGACCTGATTATCCTTTTAAATTTATCTGTCTCTCACCATCTGCAAGATCAAGTGTGTGATGTAATTGCTTCCATAACTTAGTTCAGAGCCTGGTAATCCATGGAATTAGTCTGAGTTATAAATTATTGAAACACTGACATTTCCTGGTAATGGCTACAAATGTAACAGTGCCATTTCTATCTTTTTTCTTATATCCTTCAGTTCTGTTTCGGATCGTCTCTCTGGATAAAGACTTCTACCCACTGAATGAGAAGGTAGAGCCATAATTCCTTGTTAAACAGAAGGCTTGATTCCCAATTAGTGCCATTACTGTCATCACCCAAAACCACTGAAGACAGCCTTTTAATATGATCCTTTCTTACACCATCCTTGACCCATTCCACATCCTGTTTTGGGACACACTCCACTGATCTCTATTGACTGAGAAACATATCCCTTTATTCAAAGGGATATAGGTGTTTAAAACCTGATTGTAAAGGAACGTGTGTGGCTATGCATGTTGGCAGGGATCTCATTAATGAAAAAAGGGGTGGGACAAACTTCCATTGAAAGTGGCAATCATGCAGTTGTTTCTGGCAGTGGGTGCAACCACGTGCTTAGAGGCAGAGAGAGCAGCATGACAAGGACTTGGTTTTAAGGAACTGGTCAGGGCTGTATGTCCATCTTTTAGCTTATCTGCAATCGGTCCATGCAGGCAAGTTCTTTTGAAAACTCTTACTTCATCACATTCTCGTACTGTGGTAAGATAAAAAGTTTGGGCTCTAAAATATTACAGAAGAGATTCCTTTAGCCATCAAGAACTAAGGAAATAGAGCAAGTACAGAAAAGGAAGAACCCAAAGGTCTTCTTGGAAGGTTGTTCTTCTGCCCTTCAGTCCAGCTCTGGAAATAACTTCCATCCAGATGTGACTAGTATTTCTAACACAGATTTTCCTTTGTTCTTTCCTCACAGTTTCCATTTGTGTATGTTCAGGTGAGTGGATAACTACATGACTGTTATTTCAGCAGAATGTGCAGGCACAGAAGAAGTAACCTCCAGCAGTAGTGGTGTTTTCAGGCTGAGGTTGCAAAGGGAAAAACATGGGTGCATAACCTTTTTGCTTTGTGTGGTTCTTTGATTGAGGAATGTGCTGTAGGAACAAAATAGTTAATCAACACAAGCCATGCTGTGAAAAGAATTACACTTGCCTGTGGTCACGTCAGAATCGCTTACTCCTCTCCCCAAGCAGAACTCAGACTTTCTGTCTGCCAAGTGTGGTTGAAACCACAGAACTGCATTAAACAAACTAACAAAACTAAAGAAACAAAGTTATGTAAGTAGACATCCTCTATCTTCCCAAATATGGCCTTTTTTGTCTGTTTTTTAAAATGGCTGAACTTCAGTAACAAATTTTAAGTTTATAGGAAGGATGTTTCTGACAATGATTCAAGTACTCACTTCTTCAGTGGAGAAACCAGAATTTACAGCTGTTATCTGGGACACATTCTAGTGGAAAACTGATGGGAGGGACCCAGCAATGGACCCTGAAGCCATGGCAGCAGCACAAGCAGTGCACAAATCTTAAGTTGATTTGCATGATTATGGGCCCTATGCAGTCTGTCCTGTCATTGCTCTTTGCTGCCTGGGGCTGCTGTCTCCATTCTCTACCAATTTCATAACATTTTTTTGCTAGTAACATGAAAGGTTTCAATTTAAAAACACTAGGAATGCCATCCTGTGTTTCCAGCTGCAGCCTGTGAGGCACAGTGTTTGTCCATGCTGTTTAAGCCAGCATGGCTCCATCCCTACCATCACCTTTCCCTTCCTCAGTGTTCCTTGTCCATCCAACATTGCCCTTTGTTTGGCTTTCACAGATTTGTTTATTTTTTCCCTGCCTTTTCACAAGCCAGTCTTGTAGAGTGAGAAAACCATCTGGCAGCAAATTCACCATTTTTCTATAGCTTAATTTTTTTGGCCAGATCAGATCTGTCAGTGCAGTTTACCACGTGCTTTCACAAAACGTGGGCTGGCCCAAAGGAAAGGGTAGCAGGAGTGAGGAAAAATGACAGCTGAAAGTCAAAAGTGATAAGGAAATAAATGTTCATCAGTCCACCCCTTAATGTCACTAATTGATTGTAGTCAGACAGAAAGGCAGATGTTAGCATGAGCCTACTATTTCTGAACTATTATCCTGATCTATTGCTTCTGTCATTAAAAAAAAAATCTGAGGAAAACCAAGGTGACTTTCAGGCCTTCCCTATAAATGCATCACTGAAATGGCAAGAAGTTCACAAGCTCAGCTGTAAACATTTTCTTGAATTCCTCTTCCAAGGAAGCCCATTGGTGTTCCTCACAGTAAGTGACAAGCTTTTCAGCAGGGTTGAAATGTGACAATGAAGAGGATTTGGTTAGAACTAGGGGATGCATTTTATTGACTGTGCCTTCCTCCTGAGGTGCTGCTTGGGAAGAAGGCCCCCTCTTCTTCCCCCTAACCAGTCATCTCCAACTGGGGGATGTCATTCACATCCCCTTTTCACTAAGTCAAGATAAAATCCCAGTGAAGTAAACGCACACAGTCACGTACCTTGAGTCACATACCTATCTAGAGTAAATAGGCTTTTGGTGGCAGCCAAGGTACAATGCAAAGAGCAGGCAGAAAATGAAAGACTGTAAACATTAACCATCCTGCTGGCGAGCCCAGAAAGGGTGTCTCGAACTATGCAGCACCACTGCACTGGTTCAGTGACATCTACAAGAAATTTGGGGTACAGCCTATTGTTCATAATGGGCAATACTCGGCTGTAGTAATGATGTGATTTCAATTCCAGCAGGGAGAGACAAGAAGGATGAGCTCTCAGGTGGATGCACATATGTGCAATATGTGCAATATACTTTCCTCTTCTGTCTCCACTTCCCCACCCCACTACAAGCTTTGGACTTTTATACATGTACATTTCTCAGTCTCAGAGATAATCAAGTGCCTCATTCCTCAAAAGATTAAGTACTGGTAGTCAGTCTCTATTCCAGGCATGGAAAAAAGACTTTTAGCAGGCTGTGTAGCAAGTAAAGGAGACTGAAACTTCCCTCCTTTCTCCTGGTGTTCCACCAACTCCTGCTGTCCATCTCTTTGTCTTTTTATCTTGCCAGTCGATCTTTTCCAGCTTCCTGTCCCCAACCTTCATAAATATGCAGGTAGAGCTGAGGGCGAAACAACACATGGCCTCCAGGGTTAAAAAGCTTTCTTGCACGCTAGTTATACAAGAACACGTAAACACTGACAGATCCTCACATATTATTGAATAATTAGAGCTAGACATTCCCAGTCAGGATGTATATACACTGGGCTTCTCACTGCTCTGTCCCTGGGAGCCTCCTTCCTGGACAGTCTTATGACCTTGAGTTATCCTCACCTGCAGGATCCCCAGAGGAACCGTGTGTACCAGTGGCAAGGGGTGGAACTAGAGACTGGTCTTACACAGCTCTCCTTCCCCCTCACCTCAGACCCCATCCAAGGCTCCTACAAAATTGTTGTGCAGAAGAGCTTCTCATCCCATGTGGAGCACTCCTTCACTGTGGAGGAATATGGTAAGGAGAGGAGGTATGGGCTGCAAGTGGGTCTGACAGCAATGCTTTTTACTGTGACCTCTCCATTTGGGATTTCCTGAGGATGGTATGGAGAACGGACTGAATACATAGGCAATAAAGTTCAGAGGGGCTGACCCAGAAGATGTTGAGTATCAGAGATGGTTGCTCACTTTACAGCAACTCTGCAACCTGCCTGTGCTTATATTGCTCATAGTCCTCTTAAGAGTACAGAGTTTCCTGTGGCACTCAGCTGACTTTGTTTTAGTTGCTTTTCAGTCCAGCAGCTTGTTGCAAGTAGTACCAGATACGGCGTAAGAGATGACAATGTTTTGGTGACCTTGTTTTGCCTCTCATTATCTGCATCAGTTCTGCTTTTCCTCTCTCTTTTTCATCTTCCTGCTTGGCCTGTGCTCCACACTCCCAGGCTCCCCCCAGCTGTGCATAGAGCCTGAATGACCCAGTACATTGCTCAGAACCTCTGTTTCTGGAATAAGCAGGGTGCAACCCAAAGAATTTCGTTACTGAAGTCCATGGGAGCTGGTTTATTTAGTTCAAAGGTAGACATGGTGGTTGGTATGAACATGGTGAATAATTTGAACGCAGATTAGGCTTTGGCCTGCCATGGCGACAGATGGGTTGTGCCTTCTCCCACAAAGCTCATTCTGAATGCCCCCCAAAATGAAGGATGTATGTCCCTCTCTTAGCCTCACACTAAACTCATTTTACCTTTATTTCTTCTTTAGTCTTATTCCCATGAATGCCCCCTGTTGCTAATTCTCTTACAGTCTATTGAGGAAATGTGCCCTGGGGTTGAAATATTGAGCTTTGTCTCCCATCCTAGAGGCAAATTTATGTCTAAACTGTATAACCCAGGGTTGTTTTCCAGTTCTTGGGTCTAGGTGTGTGTCCTCCTTGCTCTTATTTCCTTGCACTGTGAGAAAACCCTCAGGTGCACTGCCTGGCAACAGGCCATTATGTCCTTCAGTCCAGCCTCAGGCTTGAGTAGTTGGGGGCTCAGGGTTGCAGGATGCAATATGGGAAGAGGGATGCAACTTAATACTCAGGAGCAAAGGAAGTCTTTTACTTGCATCCCTTTTATATTGGGCTTTAATTGCTGCCTCATCCACTTGAAAACACAGATCTGAGAGTCTGTGGCCACATTCACTAGAAATGTCTGGACATGCAGGGCAGTTTCACATGCTACCTATTAGCCTAACAGCAATCTCCAGAACAGTAAGACACAGCCAAAAGATTCAATGATTCAGGCTGTTTCAATGAGGTAAATTACAAAGGTGGTGAATGGGCTGTTCCAACTCTTTGTTGCAAATTACGTATTGTGAAACACGGAACACAACACACAAGACCAGTGTGTCCTTCTGAATGGGCATATGTAGAGGATCTACACAGCTCTCTGGTGCCAATGGGATCACATAGCATGTGTTGCAAATGAGAGAAGGTAAGGGCTATAAGCCTCCTTAATTGACTTTAAAGCCAAACAGTGGTGAAGGCTAAGAAAACCTAGGGGAGGGGAACAGGACTGTACTGGAGACCACAAAGAAGTGGTGGTTCATATTAAGATGATCTTGGCTCTGTGTCTCAGTTGCTATGTAGTACACAGCTCTCCTTCACTCTGAGGACAGATCTCTCATGCAGACTATAAAGAGGTAGTGAAGCAATGCAGGGAGAAGATTAGGGGGGCAAAAGTGCAGCTAGAGCTCAACCTAGCTACAGCTGTGAAGGATAATAAAAAATGTTTCTATAAATTCATTAGTAACAAAAGGAGAATTAGGGAAAGTCTCCATCCTTTAATGGATGCAGAGGGAAATTTAGTAACAAAGGATGAGGAAAAGGTTGAGGTGCTTAACGCCTACTTTGCCTCAGTCTTC